>VKOC01017630.1:0-88946 GCA_009364415.1 Spea multiplicata | reverse complement strand
CCCCCCAGTTATGCACATTTCCCCCCAGGCTTGCCACTCTGCCCCCAGAAATGCTTTATACCCCCCTATTTGCCACTCTGCCCCATGATGTGCCTTTTAACACCCTATATGCCCCTCTGCCCCATGATATGCCTTATACCCCTATATGCCACTCTAGCATATAGGGAGTTAAAAGGCATATCATGGGGCTGAGTAGCATATAGGGAGTTAAAATGCATTTCTGGAGGTATATATATATACCTCCAGAAATGCATTTTAACCCCCTATATGCCACTCAGCCCCATGATATGCCTTTAACCCAGCATTTACTGGCTGCCTTGGCTTGATAGGAGTGTGATTGCTGTTAGCAGTTTTATATATATATCACACTCCTATCAAGCCAAGGCAGCCAGTACATGCTGGAACCTGGGGATGATGGGAGTGTGAGTACAGCCTCCCTATGCCATGCTAACACCCACCCCCCTTACACATCCATGCTATCATACACACACTCATTCACAAACATTTAAATACTCATTCATTCCATTAATCACACATACTTCACACATCAATCACAAAAACCCTCCCCCACCCCCTTACCTGAACTGCAGATCTCTCACTCGCAGACTTCTGCAGGGGCCCGGCTGTGCGAGCAACTTCTCTGGCTCCGCCCCCAGAGGAAGGAGAGGGGAGGCAGTGTTATGTGAGGAAGCTGCTAGCTTCCTGTTTTCCTGCTGCAGAAGAGACGCTGCTCGCGACCAAAGCACCGGTGAGCAGCCTGGCCCCAGCAGACATTTTTGAGGTCTGATTAGAAGACGACCTCGATTATAAGACGAGGGGTATTTTTCAGAGCATTTGCTCTGAAAAAAACCTCGTCTTATAATCAAGCAAATACGGTAACTAAATATTGATATTGTATATTTTGTTTTCCCTAGTGTGTACAAAACAGATTCATGGGTGATGCAGACTCTGCAAGAAGAGTTTCTAGCAGTTCTGATACTAATACGATACTAATGATTGAATGTTCCAAGGAAGATCTACAAATTCAAGAAGATCTTCAGATTCGATGACCAACTCATAGCCAATGTAACAAAACTCGTGTTCCCAGACATAATTAGGAAGAAAAGAGAAATGGATGATTTTAATGGTCATGTGTGTTTTGGTGTAATGAAAGGGTAGTTAGAATTAACTTTACTAGACAAAGTAATGTGAGGTTAAATGTTACGATAGGGCCTAAATATTTAGTTGGACTAAAGGGACCTACACACAAGATGATGATAAATCTGGTCTTGGGATCAAGTAGCTTACTTGAGTGTAGTTATACATGGTGATGTGACAGTAAATTGGTCTGGAGATCTAGCACCATATACTACAGGCATGACAGTAACTAAAGATGGAGAAACTAGAACAAGGGTATTATACACGAAACAAGTGTGGTATAAATATCTGCAACCAGGAACAGAAACCAGTACTACAAAATAACATTAAATATACCTATAGTATGGAAAATACAAGCATTTAGGGATTCAAAGTTTGTAAATGTGGAAATGACAATAACTTTAACAGATTTGATTATTCCTGATATAGAAGTATTTCCTAATTATATAGAGATCCAAGAAGGAAGGAATCAATTAGTGTTAACATGTAGTACTAACTCGGTGTTACTAATGTGCTAACCATATGTGCCGTGTCTGGAAATGTAATTGTACACTGCTTCTACTGTATATCACTGAGCTTTCCGTAAACTGAAGTAATATTGTAACGTGTATTGCCCTGCGCTGCGTCGCATTACTACTTATTGACTATCTGTACCAATGTAATGTAATGTCAAAACAGGCACAACAATGTTTGTTTTAGCATAATCAGTTTTGTATAATAAACTTAAATACAAAAAAATCCAGGAGCTGGGGGCGTGGCCGGCCGCTCTGGAAGATGGCAGCTTGAAGTGAGAGCTCTGTCTCCCTCCCGATATATTTGGCGCTTTCAGAAACCCTAATCCACCATGGGCAAGAACAAACGCGGTGATCGCGACCCCAAGACCCCGACTGCCTCTGGGAAACGAGTTTCCTCATCGCTGAAGGAATACTTCCGGACCCCTCGGGAGTTGGCCTCGCTGGGGCCTGAGGCCTCTGGTGCTTCCTCGCCCTCGAGCTCTGAGGGTGCCGGTGATATGACCTGTATGGACTCTCATCTGCCGGGGCCGTTCGGCGACCAGGACGCTGCCCTTCGCCTGTTTTCTTCTGCTCCGTGGAAGGCGGATTTTAGCACTCTGCTTACTGAGCTGAAGCAGACCGTGCAAATTGCTACGCTGCGATCCGACCTGTCGGGCCTAAAGCAACGTGTCTCAGCGCAAGAGCGTAACTTCGCTCAGCAGGCCCAGACGCTTTCGCACGTGTCTTCACTCACCGATCAGCACACGAGGTATCTGGCGGAGCTCCGTCGTCGTTTGGAGGATGTCGATAACCGTGGACGGAGGCATAATGTGAGGGTTCGGGGAGTTCCGGAATCCACCTCTGCCGACTCGGAAGATGCCTTTGCTCTACTCACCCGCATCTTTAACTCGCTACTCGGCCGACCGGAGGGGCCCTTGTCGAGATGGACCGCGCTCACAGGGCCCTGCGACCTAGACATCCTGCTCCTGCGCCCCCGAGGGATCTCCTGTGCCGTGTGGTGAACTTTCGGCTCAAGGAGGATATCATGCGGAAGGCCCGGGAGGCTGGCTCCTGGTTCTTTGAAGGTCAAGAGATATCCTTTTACCAAGACCTCTCTGATATAACCCTGCACACTCGTAGATGTCTGCACCCTCTCACAGCCGAACTGCAACGCCGTGGTTTGCGCTATAGCTGGGGGTTCCCCTTTTGATCTTGCGGTTCTACCATGAGTTGCCAGCCTTTCTGGAGGCGCTGAATCTCCCCGCAATTGCTGTCACTGATTGGAACCTGATGGATCCTTTCCTTGAGCATGTTCCTGCGGCTGGGCCCTTACGTCGAGGGAGCCGGGGTCGGGTCCCTTCGGGGCGCCCCCACGCTATTCGGGACATCCCTGGCCGGCTACGGCCTGGTGGCAGGGGGAATCCTGGCGGGGTTCATGCAAGCGAGGAATAGTTCCTGCGCCTATGACTCCTTTTTCCTGCAGCGGCTACTTTGTGCTCCGATACCTGTGGACCCTTTTTGTTTGGTTTGTGGTTTGTTTGTTTTTTTTTTTTTGTGTTCCTGTGCCTTGTTGCCTAAGCCGGTTGCTGTGCTTCAGGGGACTTTTAGATCCACCGTTCACACCTGCCTACAGAGTTTGCTGTTGGCGTGCTCTGGACATCTGCATGTTGGTCATCAGTATGGGTGATCCGTGGCCGTTTTATTGCTCTCGGAACTCGGCGGAAAAAGGCCAACTCAGCCAAGATTAGCGCGCTGTACACCAAAATTGCGGAGCTGGAACACCGTCACAAAGCCCTTGCTTCTGCTGCGGATCTTCAGCAATTGCTCGAGTATAGGAGGGAGTTGTCATCTATCCTCGTTTCACAGGCCCGTCAGTCCTTTCTCAAGATGAAGGCGTTATATTACAAACACGGGGACAAGCCTGGAAAATATCTGGCTAGGGCTCTCCGCCAGTGGCGTAAGGTGTGTTACATCCCTCACGTTCGATCTCCGACGGGGGTTCTCCATAGACTGCCTCACGCTATGATGAATGCATTTGTTACGTATTACTCTCAGCTGTATAATCTCTCTTCGGAGGGTAGCCGTGGTCCCCAATCTCGGAAGTTGGAGCGGATCTCGGAGTATCTTGCTAAGCACCTGTCCAGGAAACTTACTCCTCAAGTTGCGGAAAGTTTGGAGGCCCCTATCTCTCTACTCGAGCTCGAAATGGCGCTCAAGTCGTCTAAAGCTGGCAGGTGTCCTGGTCCTGATGGCTTTCCATTACTCTATTATAAGAAATTCTTTGGCGTCATTGGCCCCCACCTGGTGTCCTCGTTAAATGCCTTGGTTGATCGACACGATTTTCCTGCTGACTCTTTGATGGCCACCATTTCCCTGATTCCCAAAGAAGGGAAGGATCCGGAGCTGTGCAGCAGTTACCGGCCGATCTCCTTGCTTAATACGGACCTTAAACTGTTCTCCAAAATTTTGGCTACCAGACTGAAAACCCTGGTCCCCCAGTTGGTTCACCCGGACCAGACCGGTTTTGTGATGGGGAGGGAATCCAGGGACAGCACGTTCCGCGCTCTCAATCTCATTCACGCTACGTCTACTATGGGGAAGAAAGCTATCGTCTTGTCAACCGACGCTGAAAAGGCGTTTGACAGATTGGACTGGAACTTCCTGTTTGCAGTTCTGGATCACTTGAACTTCGGCCCTAATATGCGTCGCTGGGTGCAGTCCCTATATACTCGTCCTTCTGCCCGGCTTAGGATCAATGGGGTCCTGACGGAGTCCTTCCCCATCTCTAACGGCACCAGGCAGGGTTGTCCGCTCTCGCCTCTGCTTTTCATACTAGCGCTTGAACCATTCTTGGAGGCTATCCGACGTCACCCGGACATTATGGGATTGGAAATTGGCAACACTCATCATAAAGTCCTTGGCTACGCCGATGACCTTTTGTTTATTATTTCTAACCCGGCTGTGTCTCTCCCGAATATCCTCAGGGAATTTCACATTTATGCCGAGCTTTCGAATTTTAAGATCAACGCCTCCAAATCGGAGATTATGAACTTGACTTTACCACGGTCGCAGGCCTTACTGCAGTTTTCCTTTCAAGTGGTGTGCCGATAGACTCCTGTATCTAGGAATTTGGCTCACCAGGGATCTGTCCCTCCTGTACTCTGCCAACTTTCTCCCGCTCCTGTCCACGTTACGGACGGATCTCCGTCGCTGGTCGCCGCAATACCTCTCTTGGTTTGGTAGAATCAATGCGTTGAAGATGAATGTGCTGCCTAGGATACTTTACCTCTTTCAGACCATTCCGATTCGGCTCCCTCCGGCCTTCTTCGCCTCACTGAAATCCATGTTTTTACAGTTTGTCTGGTCCAACAGATGTCCTAGGACGAAGTTCTCGACTTTAATTCTCCCCAAGTCAGCTGGGGGCGCTGGTCTGCCCTGTCCACGCACGTACTACCATGCCTGTCACTTGCTGCTCCTGGAGAGGGGGGGGGCTCCTTCCTGGGGTCTTCCTCTGCTGACTCTACTCCTTTCTCTCACTTTTTCTCTGGAACCCAGCTCCGGTCTCTGGAATCCATTCTCGGTGACCGCACCCCGTCGGCTGTGGATCGCTTCCACTACTTGCAGCTTTCCAGTTTTTGGCGGAGCATTCGTCGGAAACATGCTCTCACGAGGGATCTTACTGACTTTGAGCACCTGTGTAGCGGCGGTGCCCTCCCTGCCCACGGCATCTCCATCTTATACCTGTTGCTGCTCCGGAAACAGGGGACTGCACCTTTGCGATTCCAGGGATTCTGGGAGCGTGAGTTGAACACCTCTTTGACTCCGGCGGAGTGGGACAAAATTTTTATTCTCACACACAAAAGCTCGCGAGCTACCAAGGCTCAGGAAACCTCGTATAAATTGCTTACCCAATGGTATATGACTCCAGTTCTCCTTCATAGGGCCTTCCCGGATGTGTCGGATGTGTGCTGGAGGTGCGGAACGGCCCCTGGTACGCTGCTCCATCTTTGGTGGGATTGTCCCCTTATAGTCCCGTTTTGGTCGCAGGTGCACGGGATCGTCTCGCGCCTTACAGATAACCCACCCCCATTCTCCCCTGGTCCATATTTGCTCCACCATACTACTCAGCCTGTCTCTAGCTATAAGAAATCTCTGGTTCGCCATTTACTTACGGCGGCGAAGTCGCTTGTCCCTCTCCATTGGAAATCTGCCACACCGCCCTCTGTTGGTGAATGGATTGCTCAGGTTGAGAAAATCCGCTCGCTTGAGGAATTGGCGGCGCATTCGGAAGATCGCTCCGTCAGTTATTCCCAGACTTGGTTTCATTGGCTGTCATTTTTAGGGGAGACTTCCTCGGGCTCCTTGCTCCTAGTTTGAGGCTCTTTTTCGTGTCTACCCTTTTATGTGTGGCTCTTTTTCGTATCTGCCCTTTCTCCCCCCCTCCCTTTTTGTTTTTGTCTCTTGTCGCTTCTGCTTGTCCTGTTCTTGTTTGTTCCCTTTGGTTCCTCTCCCACTCCCCGTCTTGTCGGACCTTTCCCTCTTTTATTCTGTTGCTCTTTTTCCTGGTCTTCTGTCTTCCTCTTCTTTCTCTTCTTTTCTTTCTCCTTCTTGGGAGGTCCTGTTTTGGGTGCTGTTGACTCTCCTTGCGGGGAGTTTACCTCGTGCTTCTGTACTTTGTACTTTTGGCGGTTTGTGACCCGCTGCGTCGGGTACTTTTTTGGTATTTGTACCTTCTTGTTCTAATACTGGACCCCCTTATGTTTCTGTTCCCCTTTTTGAAAACTTAATAAAAGCGTATTTACAAAAAAAAAAAAAAAAAAAAAAAAGTCTGGCCTTGCCATCTGAATGTTGCAGCTGGAATCGAGACACATCAGACTATGCAACGTTCTCCCAGTCTTTCATTGTCCAATTGTGGTGTTCCTGTGCAAACTGTAGCCTTAGCTGACAGGAGTGGCACCCGGTGTGGTGTGCTGCTGCTATAGCCCATCTGCTTCAAGGTTCGATGTGTTGCAAGTTCAGAGATGGTGTTCTACATACATTGGTTGTAACGTTCTTTGGTTAATGTTGCCTGTCATCTCGAAACAGTCTGCCCATTCTACTCTGACATCAACAAGGTATTTTTGTCCACACAACTGCCATTCACTGGATATTTTTCAGACCATTCTCTGTAAACCCTAGAGATGGTTGTACGTGAAATTCAGTTTCTGAAATACTCAGACCAGCCCGTCTGCCACCAACAACCATGCCACGTTCAAAGTCACTTAAATCCCCATTCTGATATATATATATATGGTTAAATGTAGTACATAAATAAAAAGCGAACCCAAATGTCAACAGAATACGTATACTTAGAAAGAATAATAAATGAGAAGTGTTTTGGTACTTAAGAAAAGAACATTTCATAAAATAAAAACAGATTCGGGTGGTGGTGAAATGGAACGTTTATATAACCCAAAGAACTCCTTAAAAGAAAAATTAGATTGTTTCTTTAAATGAATATCCCAAGATACTGAATACATTATAGGAATGGATGCATTTTCAAGAAGAATGGCATTGCTGAAACAAGAACCCATATTCTGATGATGGATGGCGATGACTTAAAGAATTACTTTAGTGAAACAGCCTTGAGCAAGAAGTAGAGGTTAAAACAGAAGAAAAATTGAAAATGCTTGCTACATACCTAAGGCTATTCCATAAACATAAACGCATGTATCAAAGTAAAGAGAAAAAGTCTAACAGTGATTCCATAAAACAATTATGCATCTTTATAAGCATTTATAAAATGCTTGATCCCTTATTGCCCCTCAAAAGTCAAGCCCATTTCCCGATGCAAGGAGAAAAATGTCAGAGGCATGTGCAAGCGTAGCCCCGGCAGTTTGTGTGTGCATGCTCAGTGACCCTGATCCGACTTACTCGAATCAAGGAAGATAGGGTGACAAACACACACACTATATAAATAGTTTATATATATATTATATTCCACACACATACAAGGAAGATGTGGAAAATGCTGTAACGTATGAATGCTTCCAAACATATACATGTTAATAGTTTATTATTTAACAAAATGCAAAGTGAGTGAACAGAAGAATAGTCTAAATCCCAGAACCCTCACTTTAACCTTAACGGCTCTGAACTCCTTTGGGATAAAATGGAGAGCCAGGTCTTCTGGTTTAACATCAGCTACCGATCTTACAAACGCTCTTTTGGCTAAAACGTGCAAGACATCATCGGAAATCGCATTCTAGAGTTTTACCTAACCTTCCTCATTGAACTTAATTAGTTTGACCTGTCTATTTTAGTCAAAAGAATAAATGTGTTACAGAATACTTACTCACATGTTAACAAATATGTTTTTGTTTTTTTTTCTTAAAGTTAGACTCAGCCTGGCATTACTGCAGAAATAACAGTGATGTCAGAATGAGATGGATATTTTAGTAGAGCACCAAAATAAATTCAGATGCTCACAGAATGAAGTTAACAGAACTAGCAACTGGAGTAAGACTGACAGCTCCAACAGGTAAGTTTTGGCATGAGACTCTTGAAGCTGTCCGTCAAAGCCATCAAAATACATTCACAGAGCCAAAATAATTAAGCTGCGCACCCGCAGGTATTTTAACTTTATGGTAGTTGCTTTGAATACAACTGCAAAGATATATTTTAAACCATCAAAACGTATGTCTTCACGTGAATCTAAGCACAAAACCAACCTATAAAATGTTTACACTTTACTCTTATTATATGGCCATGCCTAAAGAGCTCTCAGCAACTGCAGCTTATTTTCTTCCTTTTACCATAAACAGTTAATCTATCGCTAACAAAACAGCCTTTGTAACCATTTTCAATTTACTTTTACACTTTTTAGAGTATTTATACATCTTCTCCTCAAAAGGATAGTTTAGCGTCCCATACAGTTCCAATATTTGATGTATATAGCGAGATCCCCCCCCCAACTTCTTTCCATTTCCTGGGATGCTCCTTCTACTGAAAAGTTATCGGATCAGATGGTACAAAACTCCACAAGCCAGACTCGACTATTGACATTTTTTTCTTATTTAGTGGTGGGAAACGCAAGGTTTTTTTTTCTCACTTCTGCTACCACTATGTAAGAAAATAAGTGGGGCTAGTAAATGAGTTTTGGACATATAATGGATGATCAGAATGTATATAGCTAATAAACACTCAAACCATCATATGTTTTTTTAATGCTAATAGCCGAGTGGTCCTGTTTGATCACCTTGGAGGGTTTCTACCCCATATATGCTTTTTCATCCATCTCTGCCCCCCCCCAGCTCCTAGGATCCAAGAGATGTGCTTGTGTTTGTGGGGTAGGGCTTCTGGTAGTTAAAGCCCAAACGTACACAGAAAGCACCATCACGGATTTCCCCACATTGATTCTGATTTTATTGGCTGCGTCTCCAAAAGGCGAATGACTCCATATCCACCACTTCACAATTCGAAATAAGATATTATTCATTACATAACGAATAGTTACTATATTTCATATCAATTTAAAGCCAGCAGCTCTCCTGGGAGATAAGGTACACGTGGACATTTAAAGTTTGAATTGAAAAAAGTGATAGTTTTATGGTAGAACACTTTCCATTAAATCGGTTTTAATGTTTAATGACTTTAGAAAACCTCAAAGACGTTGCTTAAAAGGATCAGGGATTTGTGGAAGGATGCCGGTTCAGGATAGGTATAAACCTCTCAAGCTGAAACAGGCGGAAATAAAACCCGATACGTTTGATGAGATCTCGCATTATAAACAAAAGTATAGATAAGGTTTCAGTGCACAAGTAATCATGACGGGGGGGGGGGGAATAGCACCAAATAATAAACCAGTTTTGAGGCAACTGTCAAGTGTGAGTGTCACCATAAAAAAATGTCACATACGTATAATTTTTTGTTTTGATTTTTTTTAATATTAAAAACGTAAATTGGGGTGTTTTCATAGTCTCCCCATGTGTTCCCCACATCACTGTAATGTGCCTGAAGAAGGGATTTCATTACACCACTACGAATATGCTGCTTAATACTCGCATCAGCGCGTGATGGTCCCAAGAGACCTGCAGTACAGGAGAGGAGGGTGCACCATTCACAGGACCTTGGTGGACATACAGGTTTTTGGCCCCTAAATTGAACAAAAATTTGTCCGAGGTGGGGGGAATTATTTTAATGTGGGATTGTTAACATTAACGCCACAACCCGACACCCGCCTGTCTATTGAAGTACTCCCCAGCTGCAGAATAGGAGGTTGCATGAACTCTTCTTAGACCACAGGATGGGTCCGCTGTCCAACAACCTCATCTTAAGCCCCCCGAAAAAGCCATAATATGTGTAAATTACTAAATTGGACACAGAATTTGTTTCAATACTTTTTAGCGGCTACCATTTAAAAGCCAAGGTGTAGAATCACACATACTTTCAAACCTTAGGGGTCCTTTCTTCATTTGTGAAATTGCTTAACAATAAAAGGGACATCCACGCTCAAAAAGTTATTATATAAATAAAAAATGGGCCGGTAAAAACTCTAGTTTAATGCAACAGATTATTATTTATTATTTTATTTGTCAAGCATCTATACCATTGTTCCCAATACATTTGCAGAGCTCTGATGTGTTTAACTAATATTTTATTTTTCCATAACACCAACATAAACAAAGAAGCACAAAGTCAATAGTAATAAATCATAAGATTAAGCCCCCCGATTACTAACCAACACTACGCGGGATACACAAAGCTCAATTTGTAAATCTGAACTTTAGATGCATTATCATTAAGTGGAAGGGTATTCCATCACCTTTACCCACCATAAACTTGTTACATGTATTACCTATGAAATATAAGAAGGGGTTCAATTGATTTTGTCCCCTAAGTCAACGTTATTCAGAATGTAAAGCGCTACCTACACATCGTACAGCCACCATTCCATTAACGCAAATAAGTCTTGAGACATTTTAAAAACCACTGGCCCACAATACATTAAAATTATATTATATTATATTGGTGTCCCCCCCTTTTGTTAGATTTTATGGTGTTAGTTTGAATTTTCCTTATTTACATAATTGTGTTTTTACTTAATACACTTTATGTCGATGTATTCATTGTAGTCTTTTATAATAATTTTATTTCACATTTACTTTTCCTACATCGCTAATTCATGCTGGGGGGAAATAAATACGTTAAAAGCTGTTAGCGCAGCCATTTGTGACATCACTAGGGGACCTCGCAAAACATTCAAGCCACTCAATTGCCACAATCTTTTTATTCACAAATCCACAAAAATATGTGAAAGTCATCATCAATTTCCATCAGCCTTTACTAGAAAAAAGCCATAATATGTGTAAATTACTAAATTGGACACAGAATTTGTTTCAATACTTTTTAGCGGCTACCATTTAAAAGCCAAGGTGTAGAATCACACATACTTTCAAACCTTAGGGGTCCTTTCTTCATTTGTGAAATTGCTTAACAATAAAAGGGACATCCACGCTCAAAAGGTTATTATATAAATAAAAAATGGGCCGGTAAAAACTCTAGTTTAATGCAACAGAATGATTGATGATTATTCTATTTAGTTCTGTCAAGCATCTATACCATTGTTCCCAATACATTTGCAGACCTCTGATGTGTTTAACTAATATTTTATTTTTCCATAACACCAACATAAACAAAGAAGCACAAAGTCAATAGTAATAAGTCATAAGATTAAGACTGGCACCAATGTTAAGCCCTTTTGAAAAGCTTCTCCGTTGAGATAATTATATACTTTTACCAACGGCTACCTCACATGCTGGGAAAGAGGTGGTAGATAAATGGAACAGCCTCCCATCAGAATTGGTAGCGGCTAATACAGCGAGGAAATGTAAACATGCATGGCAGAGATTCAGACAAGAACTGATTAAGGTCTCTACATCAGGACAAACGACCAGACGAGCCAAATGCTTCTCGTCTGCTGTCAAATTATATCTTTGATACTAAAATAATTCACTGAAAATTGTTGCAAACAACATTGATACAATTATCACATACACACGTGACATAGAGTATACTCGTATCCGAATAAAAATCTATTTACTATACAAGTAGCTAGTGTTTTAGATGCATTATTGAGGTTCTGGTTTGAATTGGTTTAATTGCAATAAATACATAACTGTAAAAATGTGTGTTCCGACCGGATTAATGTCAAGCCCTCTTAAAGAAGCACGGAATTACTCTGTTCATTCAGAAGCCAAAAAAATAATCTCTGCCCTCTACAACAACAGGAAAAAAATGATGGGTGATTATGCACTTACTTAAAAATATATATATTTATTCAATCAACCAAATGAACTTAAATCATCAGGCAAAATCAATTTAACCCAGGGTTATTTTGCGACCTCTTATCTTAAAGATATTATAGGATGTAAATGACGTCCATCATGAAGACTGCATTAATGTCAAGGTCATGCTAAAGTGTAAGTGCAATTATTTAGTCACAATTCAACACGAAAGAAAAGAAACCTACAGAAAGGCCAGTTAATGTTACGGCAGGCCAATCATTTCTCTCTGCAATCGTCCAAAGCCTTTAAATAGATTGCGCAGAAAACTAGGAATACTTGAGTGAAGGTGAAGCGAAGAGTAATTTTCTTTTTATTAGTTCTGGCTGCGCCCCCCCCTCATGGCAAAGAGCACGGCTCAGCCAGCCAAAATAATTGATTGTTACATAGACACGTATCCATGTATAAAGCGCTCCTTTCAACAAAATATCAGGCGCTGCTCTACTTATAGAATACCTGGCTAAAAGGCCCTAACCTTGAAAACCCACGATTGCAATATGTGCACAGAACATATGAACATACAAACACACACATACACGTGTAGACAGGAAACATAAAATGTTAGTTGTGCTACATTTACCTGTGTGTTCATACACGGTATCTCTCTATGACGATCCTTACAACGCATTGGGCTTATCTTCTGATATGCTTATCGGAATAAATCTAAGAGACTTATTACAAACACAGAAAAATGGATGTTTGGGTGCTGGCATGTTGGCACACAGGTCGGCCATATTCCTCTAATCGCTGTTGACGAGGGTCAAGCACTTTTTAGCTTCTTTCAAACATTTTTCCCTTTGTTGTTTTTGTCGGCTAACAATGGATACATAATTAGGTCAAATAGCTACTAGGAATAAACGAGTTATTAACTATTGAGACTAATTAACTCACACCAAAAAGTGGCAGAGCAAACCCTCACTCCTGCATGTCAGGAGGAGACTAAATAATTAAGGGAACAAAAATCTATTTTTCGTATGCAATGTAGACAATAAGTTTCTTTTTTTTTTTTCTTTTAAATGTCAAAAAATATATAGCCCCCCCACACGTTGGGTAGGATCACCCTTGAACCTACAAATTCGTAGTTCGGGAATATCCACTACATTATAGGTTTACATCATTAAAGCTAATTAGTGAAGAAAGCAAAGCTTCCTGTTTTTTTATTTTTAGATAACCCTTTAAAACAAAGTATTCTGCTGTTATTAATGGGGCATATGATCATTTTCCTATAAAACGGGTCATAAAGCATCCATTATCACAGACACAATACAACTTATATTAGAATATTGCCACATATGATTTCCTAGCACACTTTCCTTTCCTAAGGAATGATATCATTTTATACATAAACAGGGAGACAGCTTTGGAAGAATTGCCGCAGCAATGTATTATTTCAAATGATCCCGAACAGGCATTTTTCTCTCTCTTCTAGAGCGTTGGATATACAGCAGGTGCTCATCACACTTCCTAACACGTCACTGCTAACGGTGCACATAACACGAACTGGGAAAACAGACGTATCCTCATATCCCCCCAATACACACGATGGACATCGGGGAGCCCCCTGTATTACCCAACAATTCCCAGTGTTTGTTGCTATTATCAGCAGAGATCACTCCCAGGACACATCCCAAAGACACTTGCCGGTTAATCGAACCAAGAGAACTTGTTGATTGTTATATTCAATATACTAGCACTTCATTATTCTTGTTAACTGTCAGTTCTATTAACGATTGCAGCATTATATGGTCACAAGCATGCGTAAGGCAGAAATCATTTTAGCGGTTTACACGGGCTTCATGCTGATCTATCACCTTTGCGTTATGTTATAGCATATTTTATTTTGTTTTGTATTTGTTGCACATTCAAACCATAACACGATAAGTAAATTTCCCGCATGAGCGTCAAAACATTTTATACCCGCAGGGGGAAAGGTGATGAAATGAAATCTGTACAGCGGATACAATGGCTGCTGAGATGCTGCACACGTTAAAGATACGGGTTCTGGAACATGCACTTGTAACAGTCAGTCTGAAGCAATTCTGCACATATTTCTACTTAAGCAGCTCATGTGTGTTTTATTTATTCTGTATGTTCGGTTGGAATATGCTTGTTACAGAAACCAGTTTGTAATCATGCAGCACTGCCCACTTTTGGGCCATTAGAAGGGGATCTCCCCCATTACTTTCATCAGCTTAAAGGGACAGCGGCAAGAAAGCGATCCCACTTAAACCACCGAACCACATCCCAGTCCGGCACATTTGCTGAACCAGCGCTGAAGCTGGCTGGAGGAGATTATATCAGGTGCAGGGAGATGGGTCTCATCCCGTGTACTACAAATAGCTGCATACGAGGGGAATTCAGCGGCATTGCCTTCTCACGTATTTGACATATGGACGTCATGAAAATGTAAAGGGTCTACGGCACTATCGTATGCATTAAAGGTTTTCAAAAATCTCTATGTCTGCAGATGAAGAGCACTCATTGACGCAGAATGACCTAAAATCAATTTTCTTCTGTCAATGCTAAACTACGCTACTGTACACAGCAATGTATTTCCGAAAATAAAAATAAAAATACGTGATGTCACACAAATACAGACCACTCATACAAAAAAAGAAACCTTGTTTCCTGATGCAATTGTACAAAAGGAGAGGGGTATGACTATACAAAATAAGACTTAAACAGTAACACTCCAAAGACACACATAGTATAGTTGTTCCTTCACATCCGATATCCAAGACATCTGGCTCTATATAAAGTGATCTAACCATTTCAGAGCTGGAGTGCTATGTCATATGCCATCGTAACTGCATAACCTTCTGACACTGAAACGGCAAAACCCCCCAAAAAAGAATCAGAAACATATTTGCCAAGCACAGCACTTTGGAGTTCATATCTCCTCGGCTAAGGGGGTTTGGAGTTTTCATGCCTTGGTATTGAATTGCAGGTAGAAGTAAAAAGGGCTTTGCTGAAAAACAACACAAATGGAGCCGTGTACACCGGGTGAAATCCCTGAAAGAATCTGCCGTGATCACTCTGAAACTAGAATTAAACTAAAAGGAAACGGTCTCAAAATTAACATACAACACTGAACAAAACCCAGACATGTGGTTAACAAAACATCCTCCACAGAGGTCACATAAGCACAATATAATATATTTTACGCGCAAACATCAAACTAAGAACTGACGAAGCTCCGGAAAATCAACACTTAGCCTTACTGCAAAGGTAGGAGTTAAAACAGAACTATGAAGGCACATGGTTCAAAGAAATGACGCGCCATGTGAACATTAAAACCAGCGGCTTCAAGCCTTTTACATTTCCAGCACTGGAAGGGTTGATTCGCAGCAATACAAGGGTACCATTCACTACTTGGAAGCTCTTCCTATTTTAAGCGGTAAGCGCAAAATAAGCAAAGCTTTCAAAAAATGAAATACACATAAAACAAATATACTGTCAGTTTAAGGTGGATCAGTGATAAAACAAATTCTGTACATATCAGTGCTTAGGGGATGAAACATGAAATCTCATTTCCTACTGAAGAAATAATGCTGAAGCATTAAACAATAAGTTTGAAATAGCAGGTAAATACACTAATTATATATATAATATATATATATATATATATATATATATTATAGAAGCCCAAGCTCATCTAAGTAATTACGAAGTACATTAAAAAAAAAAAAAAAAAAAGTCTTACGGAATGGAGTAGTTTATTTTTATAAACAGTATATACAAACTCCTTTAGCAACAAAGTTAAAAACGGAAAACGCGTGCCATCTTCTCCCATTAGGCTGCACATTTAATTAGAAAAACAAGCGGAATAAAGATTTGTAAACTGTGACATACCTGCAGTTTGGAGGAGGATCAAGGGTTATTTCGGCTAACTCCTTCTGGATTCTGTAAGTGAAATGAGAGCAGAGATAGAAGCGTTTCAGATATAGGGTGTGCAGAATGAATGGGGAATTACACTGCCCTCTACCATCATGCTGTTAAATGCAAGATCGGCTTTGCCTTCAGTAACGATAACATGGCTGCTTCCTCTTTGTTCTCAGAGGCATAACCCAGATCCTACAACAGGGAACTTTGCAGCTGTATTCCGAGACCTTTATCGCGGTTATACGGGCAACAAACTGACGGGACAGAAAGATCATTCCCCGGTCTACCCAGAAAAGTGAACAAGATTTGAAAGGAACGACTTTGTATCGGGAAGATTTTCTTCTGAAGCTAATATGCAAATTAGATGGGGGGGGGGACTCCAGCATTTTGACAATGACTTTAAACCAGTGCTCCAATACTCTTACTGGGGCAGAACCGATAAACCGGGACAGGAACATGTGCCAATCTCTATCGAAACAGAGATGAAACCAATTATTAGCAGCTTTCCGGATCGTAGACTAACGAATTCTGCTCTCATAACAAGCCGTTATTGACACAAGTTTCTAGCTTATTCATTCACATTTCCTTTTCTGAAACGTTAACGCTAATAAAACAGTAATTACCTACAGCCTCCGAGAGATATACCGACAGACGTTTCAATTTACAGACACTTCTTAAAGTAAATACGAAAAATGACAGATACGAGTGTTTGCATTACGTGGGCAATAAACAAATCATTGGAAGTTAGCTTGTGTAGGCACAATTCGGAACCATGATCTTCCTACCACTGAAAATCAGAGCAAGATTTATTTCTGGCTCACAGCAAACATCGACACGGTATTAGTTTACATGAATGACATCTTATTCTCCCACAAATCATAAAAGGGAAACATTATGATGCTCATTGGCAAGTTTGATTTTGCAGGCTCAAGCGTTTAAACCAAATATTAATCATGACAGATCTCGTATATGATAACTTAAATATAGTCATTTATCCAATGCTGTTTGTATTCCGGGGCAAATGCATTTGAATTCACATAACGTAGGTGAAATGTTATTGTCAAATTAAATCAAACTTGGACAATAGTTAATTATGATCATCTTGGAGGAGATGGCACACAATCATTTCAAAATGCATGTACTTTTTCAACATTTTAGATATAGAATAGAAAAAACAGCCCAGTTTAGGTCCGATCTTGATTCCCCCCCCTTTTCTAAGCCATTGGTAGTCACACACGGCTCCTATTTTATAAGTAACTTCTATAATACTTTGTAAAGGACCGATTGTCATTGGGTGTGCTATATATATCCGAATCATACAAAAGACTTGCATGTTATGTGCATTCTACAAACGGTTTAGAGACAAATCGAAATCCCAAAGGAAAGTGCTGTCCACCTATTTGACATGTAAAGCAATGAGCAATACACTTAGAACAGAACAAGGGTGAGAACAGCTTACCTTTGTGCCTTTCGCCTCACTTAGTATACTAGTCAATATTCTAACAAACCCCAGCGATTTCTGTGGTATCGCTTACCTCTTATAATCAATAACCTGAGGCTGTTCTATGGGAAAAGGGGGCATTTCTGGCAGACAAATTATATGTACAAAACTGACAGCCCAGCCATAAATCAAGATTTGTGGCTATAGTTGTGATTTCATTGAACAAACAAGTCGAGTGTTTCACGAAACGTTCCCGAATCATAATAAAAAGTCCTACCTGAGGATCCGGCGCCAGTTCTACAGAAGATTAACATGCACGCTCATAAGATCTATTTCACCTAGAATAAACCGGCTCCTGTAAATTGCTCTTGAATGATGTATGAAGCAATACATCTGGCAGACTACAAATTTACCGTCGGAAATAAATAAAACGATTCTCTTAGCGTTAGCTGTCATACAGCCCAACGCATGCATGATGTTTGGGGATTGCTATGTTGGCATGGCCAGCCACTCCATCTAATAGGTTATCCGTAGAACAACCAATACGTTTCTTACTGGATTGCGACATTCTTCCCAGTAACATTTCAGAAATCGGGCCACACAAAAAAAATGTGAATGTCTTTCTAAGACATTTCAAAAATATCTACCAAAAGTGCTTGTTTTGCATTAATTTATCAATGGGGCTGACCGGTGAAAAAGAATTTCCCAAGTGTATCGATGTTCTTCAGCGGCCCTCCGGGAACCGGCGCAGGGATGGCTATCGCGTTCCACATCCTGGTTTGCGGCACTTTTATATTACCTTTTAGCACTCGTCGATAGCTTCGCAGTGGTTTTACTGGATAATTTGGTATTTTTCTTCTGCTGGACTGCCGAGGGTTTCCTTTCTTCTTGCTCCTCTGGCTCGGGGGCCGGTGGGTCCCTTTGATCAGCATCTGAACTCCCACTGCTGGTACTTGGACTTTCGTCGTCCGACCTTTGCCTATCGCTGGACATCTTGGGACTTCCGTCGATTCGTGGTGTGTATAAATATATGTATGACCTGGAGGGGGCAAGAGGAAGGCACATTTTCAAAAATCAACTTTCATGCGACCGTGACAGCAATGCCAAACACAATTACCCCATTAAAGCACATGAGCCGGGCGCTAAGACCACTTTAAATGTTTCATAAAATCCCCTAAATAATACATAAACACAACATTCAATGGCCACGTAACAGATCCCCGTGTTAGAGTCTGAGCTCCGAGGGGAAGTTCCCGGAGGATTCCCACATAAAGAGACCGACCCCCCCCAATACACATTGTTTGGCAGAGAGAGGGTTGCCAGGCGTCCCGCATTGAACGGGACAGTGAAGCAATCTCCCCTTAAAGACCACGGCGAGGTCACGGTGTGCATAAAGCGACGGTGCGAGCCGCTTAAAGAGCACGCTCAGCCCCCCCTTTTTTCACTTACCCAGTCCGGGGAGGGTGCGCGGGGCTGGGGAAGCTTTCTGACCGGCTGGGTCCCTTTTTTTTCACGCGCTGCGCATGCGCACAGGACTTCGGCTACGTCAGCGACGGAGGGGGGGAGTGATGTCATCACGTGTCCCCGCCCGCACCATTCTCCCGCGCTGGGCTGAGGAGAGAGCGCTGCGGGCTAGGGAGAGGAGGCTCAGTTCTGGGCAAATGGAGAGAAGGAGAGGCTGTGATGGGAGAGAGGAAGCAGTCGCTTACAAATAGTTGTCTCCCTTTTCCTGTACTTTTATCAGTGAATCGCACGTGTTCGTTACCAGATACCTCTGTGACTCCGCTGGCACCACAAGTGAGCTACTTAGAAATAGGAATTAGTAATGAGACTGCACTACTGCCAATGGCTCGTCAGCATCTGTTGATGCACTTGTGGAAGAACTTGCATCTAGATCAGGAGAAGCCAACTGGTAGCACTTAAAGAGCTGGTGTAGAGCTACAACTCCTATGAAGCTCATCCAGGTGTTGCCACGCGTTGTCTTTGAGGATGTTTTAAAGCATGATGGAAGCTGGAGACCCACATATTGCTCCTCATCTACATGTTAACTGCACTGAGCGGTTTCTCCAGGTGTAATAAGATGCGGGCTTTAAAGTCCTGCTCAATAAATGAAAGATAATCACAGCTCAAAAGCTTTGCTTATTATTACATCTGAGAGGTGTTTTGTGAGCCGCAAGCTTTGCGCTGGCTGGAATGGATTGAAAACGGTGAACATCACAAACTGAGAGTGACGTCTAGCAAACTTCACAATATTCTCTCAAAGGCGTATTTATCAAAAGTAATACAAAAGGGAAAGAATGGCCGTAGTGATGAAAGCACGTACTTTCACCGCTCTTCCCCCCTTTCTCACAATTCTTTATTTGCTCATTAGCGCATCGCACATTGTAAACCGTACTACTGATCCATAAGTATTTAGATTGTAAGCTTTATGGGAAGGGAAATATCTCTCCTAATGTATGTCTGCGCATTGCAGTTTGATATATCACCTGTGTTACTGACTGATTTTTTCTTAAGGCACTAAGCAAGGATAATTCTCGCATTGGCAACTATTCTTCATGCTGCGGAGGTAATTGTAGAATTAAAATCTTTAAGAATACACTAACCAAAAAGTCTCTAGAAGCGTAATAACAGTTTAGTGGAGTTAAGTCTGAACTACCCAGAAAAAAGATGAGAGTTGGTACCATGTTAGCCGTAGAATTACAGGAGACAAGTGTAGTTTGAGTGATACCTTTGTTGGATAACTGAGTAAATATAGATTGCAAGCTTTCAAGACCCCTCAGGTCCCTTCATCAGGCATGTTATACAACAATGGGAAAGACCTCTCTAAGTATCAGTCAAATAGCATGGTTAAGAATGGGAAGCAGATAACATGCCTTAGACATTTTGATGTTATCTGCTTCCCATTCTTAACCACGTTATTTGGTTTGCTGCTCCTGTGTTGTCTCCTTCAGTTTCTCCGGCTTGAGGTCTTTAGAGCCGGAGAAAATGTTCAGACTTGATGGGCCAAACGATTACTACCTCCTGTTAAATGGTATTTCTACATAAATCGTGGCCTTTTTGGTCACTCCATGCTGGTGTTGCTGCTGATTAGGGCCAGGGTCATAAGCACAGAAGCATAGAAATTGATGACGGTTAAGGACCATTTGGCCCATCTAGTACGCTGTAAAGACTCAAGAATTAAGTGATCTTTAGTCTTGTCTTATATTCAGGATAGCCATATGCCTATCCCATCCATGTTTAAATTCCCTCACTGTGTAAACCTTTATACCATCTACTGGGAGGCTGTTCCACTTATCCACCACCATCTCAGTAAGGTAAAGCTTCTCTATGTTACATTTAAAAGGAACCCACAGTCCACTTACTGTGCCATTGCTAGCTTGCAATACGATGATTTGTCTGAAGTTTGTGGTGCACTTTCTGTTGTTAATTAAGTTATATATATATATATATATATATATATATGATGAAAGTCTGAAAATAAAAGACTGAAACGTTGACTTGTGACACAGAGCTTCTTGAGATTTATTGAAATCAAGTCCCATGAGTGCCGGCAGCTATTCTTGGAACGTATATGCATTACTGCTACAGTTACCGGGCACCGGGCAGAATATTTAAGGTTGGTGTGCAATTGTATGTCTTGGATTTTTTTATATATATATATATATATAATTCCAAAATTAGTTACCAGCACTCCTGGGACTTGGTTTCAATAAATCTCTCAAAACTCTGTGTTACAAGTCAACGTTTCAGTCTTTTATTTTCAGACTTTCATCAGGACATCAGGATATATATATATATATATATATATATATATATAGTATATACATACTATAATTCCGTATTTTATATTTTGCAATAGACCATTTACATACAAGCCAATAAATAGAAAGCTTAGAATATGAACTTTGGTTCCATAACAGTATTTTAGAAATAAATGTTAAGCTTGTAAAAATTCAATCGCGCTTACAAAATAATCAATTGGTGAGAATGCGTTAGAATGTTATACTGGGAAAATAAAATATTTGTTACAGGCAACAAAACTATGAGATACGATTCAAGCCAGAAATCAATATACACACCTTGATAAGAAGCTTATTTCTGACTGGTCTTGCTATATGTGATCAGATAAATCGTGTCTTATAATAAAATGCAGATGTTTGTTTTATTATTTCATTTCTTGTAGTAGCAGCAATCATTAACATGTAAGAAGTTGTGAGACTTCTTTCAGATGGCATGCATTTGCCAGCAGGGTAGTCCTCAGAGAAGTGCCTCTGGTAACCTTGGGTGTGCACACCAGTAGATTCATTAGGTTTTAATAAAAAAAACAAGCTATTCTTATGAAACCAGAAATAGAATATATTTTCTTAAACATTAAGGGAGGTGCATTAGTGCACCCCCCAGGCCCGGACTGGCCATCTGGCACACCGGGCAAATACCCAATGGGCTGCTGGCCTACATTGGCACAAACTCAGCGTGCAGCCAGTGTCTAGATATTCTGTCCCACATATCCAGCTGTTGGCCACAATAACGCCATCAGTTGCCGCTGGCCAGCACCGCCCCCTTATTGCCAATCTGGTTCTGTACTCCTCTATACACTGCCGATAAGTTGATCATGACGTGCTATTAGATAATTACTGAACTGGCTGTGTAGAATAAAAACAATTGGCTTGAATCCAGGCTTTGGCTGAAGAATTGCATAAAATATCTCAATTCTGCAAACAAAATTAGATAATAAGGGGTTCATGGTATTAAAAAAAAAAAAAAGCTCCGGTTCAACCTTAATCCCTACTAATGGTGAAAGGGAGTCCTTAACAGAGTTTTTGCCTTTAAATATGTCTACCACTTGGATTATAACTGTATGCAGAGTATTCTGTAACTAAAGTAAAGAGGTGTTTTATTTTTAATACACACAGACACTTTTTCACATAGGGATTTGTTCACTAAAAAGTAATGGTTTTGGCTCCCTCACTTTACTAATTATTATCAACAGTTTCTTGAGCAACAAGGGCCGAGGTGGACTGCATAACTTATAATTGAATGGGTGAGGAGACTTTCAAGATATCTCATTGATTGAACTACGCATTAAATAGGGTCATTCCAGCAGATAATTGGGCATGACTCTTCATAATGAAGTCAAGGAGTAGAAACCAAAAATCTCCTTTTAGTGAGTAAAAACTATAGACTCAGTATTCTAGGGAATTTCCACTAAAAAAAAAAGGAAATTGATGTTTGATAAGGAAAATGCATCTATCATGAATATCTTTTCTCTGTACCATTCAGTGGAATTACAAAGAAGAAACACAGCAAATTACATTATTCAATAGGCACTGAATAAATTTTTAAGGCCAAAGGCTTAAAGCCCCCGAGACCCTGCTTCCTGATTTGTTAACAAAAATCCTGTGAGGTGTTTTTATTTATTTAGCTTACTTGCTACCATAAACAATAATAGTTTATTTTAAGGAACTGCAAAGTAATTGATAGAATACAACAGCACCGGAAGCACAGAAAACGTAAATTGTTCGGCTGTAGATTTTTTTCCAGTAAGGATGTTTTGTTTTGTTCAGCAGGGTTTTTTTATGGGGTGCCATTTACCCAATGTCTTAGTTGTTGAGTTCCTGTGGCAACGATGACATGGCAATGGGTGACATCACAAAGCAGAACTCAGACTCTCTTGGGTCTCTCCATTCTCCAGTAGACTGCCAGGACTTACTCTCTTTCTATAACTTTGTATTTTTAATCTTTATGTAGTACCTATAAGGATGTATATGTATGTTTGGGTATTTGTAACATTTTAAGTCCTATAGGTCTCCCCATCGCTGTAGGGCTATCATAAGTAAGAGATTTTCCCATAGATTTCTGGTGCTGAAAGAGTACTGTTATGGAAGAACTGGAGGATCAGCAAGGTCTGTGTTTGGAACAAGTCACAAATCACTAATGTTTCTGTATTACATACTTTATTTTAGGATTTATGCTCTGTAGAGCAGGAATTTAATCTTTCATCTGTTTCATATCTTCATATAGTTTTTGAAAGCTATATATGTGTAAGTTGATATTGTATCCTTTGTGGACAGTGAGGGTAAACTTAAAGTTGGGATTACCTTGTTCTGTATTCCATACTTCAAAAAACAGTGTGTTTTATGGGAATGAACCTTCTCAATCTATTTGTACTCTTAATATTATAATGTTCTACAGAGCAGGGGTCTACTTTTCTGTGCAATATTTTTAAAGTTTAAGCTCAACACAACATTATACAGCAGTTAAGTAAAGCTATATAGAGCAGGATGCCTTGTATTTCAGATTACAGTGTGAGGTCTGCAGAGAAGCATCATTCTTTCTTTGCATTGTATATTTAATATAGAGTGTAAGTTCTGCAGGCCAGAGACATTGGGCTTGATTCAATGACCCATCTAAACCTTGTTTTTAACTGAAGTGAATAATGCATGGTTTGCAATATAGTGGCCTTATGAAAACCAAACTCAGAATAGATGTTGGACAACAACGGCTAAAACGGTGCTACACTGAGACCTAAGGGAAACATATGCACTGAAGTGATTCAATGGGATCTGGAGAAAATTAGTACATTTAAAGTTGAAACATTTTAGTTAGTTTATAAATCAAAAGCCATGTCTAATGTGTTAGTCTAAACTCACTTAATGCGGCATTAAAAGTTGAACAAACACATAGCACATGTGCTATGCCTAACTGACTAATTAACACCTTCCACGCTAGATAAAATGTAATATGTGCCAAGAATGTATAATATATATATATATATGTAATGTATGTATAATATATATGTAATGTATGTATAATATATATATATATATACACACTGTATATGTATGTTATAATAATTTTTTGTTACCTAATGCCCCTTTATGTATACAGATGTCCTGTTTTCAGTTATTAATGTATTATTATTATTTATATTTTACAATAAATTATATAGAGACAATTAACACACATTTAATTACAACTCTTGTCTCCTACAGTTGTTTACAACACATTTTCTAGATAAATATTATAATGTGTTGCATTTAAAATGTAAAGGGGGATCTGAAACCATTTGTATGGCTATTTTACCTTAGTTGAACTTAATTGTTCAATTACTTTGATCTGAATTGACTGCCTGGAGGTTTGCTTTGATCTCCTTAGGGAAACAGTGATTGTTAATTGAAAATAGTGTTCGCTGTGGCTTATGTTCGCTTAATGTGTACACAAGGTTGTGTGATTAACGTGTGTTACTATACTTGATGTTCCCAGGGATTTGAATCGCTCATTAGTGTATAACAACTTAGCACTCTTTTTTTTCCCCATAGTCTAGAAACTAGACAGGTCATTGAATCTGGCCCATTGTCCCTTTTGTTTTGTGTATAAATGCTGCATACCTCTGTTCTTGCATCATGTTTTTATATTGTTGATATTATTATGTTAATATATTATAATGCAAACTCTGCATACCATTGGACTACTTCATCTGTACTGTATCTTTCAAATTAGCTTTGCAGAGCAGGCATTTCCTACCTCTGTACTCATCATTCATATTAAAGTGTAAGCTTATCAGAACAGGGGCATTTTCTGCAATATTGCAATGGATATTCTTTCATACGACCCAAATTTGTTTTCTGACCAAAGGGTTTATACTTTTAGCCTTTTCTAGTAGAAAATAAACATATTTTGTGTTGGCTAGTAATCCATAGACTACAGAAACATAGATCCTTTCTGTTTTATTAAGCAAGTCACCTTTGAGTGACATTTATCCGTAAAAGTAATAGTATTCAATTGATATCAGAAGATGTCATCAAACAGCATTTTGTTTCAATAGCTCCTGTGTTTCTGCAGTAAGCTCAGACACATCACTTGTTATATCTCTAATATCCATCTCATGTGGTTGTTTCCACTCTTCAATTTACTTCCTCTCAAGTACTTTTCTTTTGTGTCTTTTGGCTTCTACACCTGTCAACAAGAAACAAGGGAAGGTATTTCAGTTTCTTCATGTAATCTTCTCTGGAAGGTAGCAGCTTGTGCCTTTCTGAAGATACAAGCCCACAATGAGAGCACTAGAGGAGGATAAATTGTTGGGCATGTTGACAACATCATTAATATGTACAATGTTTCTGTATTATATCCTTTGGCTAGAATGCAAGATCCGCAGGGCATGGATATCTATCATCTGTTTTACATCCTTATATAGTGTAAGTTGCTTTGGCCAGTATCTCCTCCTACTGTTTGAATCCTTTTTAAAGGACTGTAAGCTCTGCAGAAAATGTATTTACTTTCTTTTTACCACATGTTTCATATGTGCTGCTGAGCAGTGCTGTTTTCCCTTCATATAAGTGTAAGCTCAGCAGAACAGGGACCTTCTCATGTGTTGTATCTTTCTTAATAACGTGTATCACCTCCCCAGGCCAGATATCTCCCTGCTTTTCCCTGCTTTGTATTGTATCTGTCTTTTGTACTTTTATATTGCAAGAACTGCAGACTTGTATAACTGTCTTTTGAATAACATTTTGTACTAAAGTTTAAGCTCCTTCCTATAAATTGTATCTTTCATATTATTGTGCACAATTTCCAAACCGGTGACTTACTTTCGTTAAATTACATCCTCCAAAATAGCAGAGCATGCTCTGCAGAGCATGGAGCTCCTTTCTTGCATTTTCCATATTAGAGTGTAAGCTCTGCTGAGCAGGGATCTTCACCTTCTGTATCTTTATCTTTCATGTATTATTGTTAGCCCTGCAGAGCAAGGAGCTCACTGTTTGTATTGCATTCTACATATTCTACTGTAAGCTCTGCGGAGCAGGTATCTCCTACTTTTATATCTTTATCATAATTGTAAGCTCTGCTCTGCAAGCAAGATGGATACATAAAAACAGAACAAACTTTGGTCTTCTGCATAGAACAGAGTGGAGTAGAGCGTGGTCAGGACAGCAATCTCAATGTACAGGAGGTTAGAACACATAAGAAATATTTTTAAAAAGGGTTTAAAAAATTATTCAGCTTTAAAATATTGCTAGATGCAACATAACGTTGCATCAGAATTTGTATGCTTTGTGTCCAACTTACATGCACTTATTAAGCACTTAAGCTCTGTAGAACAGGAATCTTTAAATAACCAATGTAATATCTGCCGCATATATTTAGAAACGTTAAGTGTACGTGTTTGGACCTCCTTTTTCAAATTATTTTATTTTAGAGTGTAAGCTGTATGACCTCTGCTGTTTCTCTTTTGTTTGTATAATTACATATCTGTATTGTAGGTTGCATGTTAGAGTAAGCTCTGTGAAGCATATCAGAACAAGCAAATGTAACCTCAAGGGGTATGGACCTCCTTCCCCGTATAATTTTATTCTGCACTGATCTTAAGTGTAATATATTCAACAATAACCAGTTAAAAAGTCTAATGGTTGATCCAGGGAGAAAAGTGATCGCCGTATTTGGGGACAGGAAGGAATCCCCCCCCCCCCAATGAAACATAATTGGCCTGGGTTTCTTTGGGGGTTTTCTTCACCTTCCTCTGGATTAATGAATTATTAAGAGTAACATGGACTCTGGAAAAATGTTGTAAATTTTCTATTGGCTACAGAAAAATAAATTTATATAATAGTGTAACTATTTTCTGTGTGATTCCTTATCAATAACACTGCACAAAACATGCACTGATACATCACTTAGGAACCAGTTTATATGGGTGGAAATAACTAAACTAAACTCAAACAGGAGATCTCACAAAAGACACATAAAGGGTTGGCCAAACAAATGCTTATATATCCCATGGCATTATATGAATGTGCCGAAGATGTGACACTAGCTATACTGATCAACTGCGTCTTGTACACAACCTGTTGTGGTAGACACAAATGCTTAGTTTGTTGAAACAAAATGGCTAAGATATGGAGAGTCTGTCAATCCTAACTTGAAAATTGAAAATCTGAATAACTTGAAAATTGTACTCTGACCAGTAAAGAAAAGTAACGAGAATGACGGATCGTTCATGTGGATCATTCATGTGGCTTAATTTCATAATGACTTTGTAACAGATGTTCCCCTCTAAGTTATAAGTGAGTTGAAGAAGGAAACTTGACCTTGTGGGAGGCAATGAGGGAAATACATTTTACATGGCATGAAATAAACATCTATTCAAATTGTTTCAGTAGGCCAACAGTGAATCCAACTGAATCTTTCTATGCGTTTCGCCCCTAGGGCTTCTTCAGGAAATCGATTGGTAAAAAGTAAATTATCAGCAAAAATCACCAATCTCTGTGTCTCTCACAGAGATTGCTGATTTTTGCTGATAATTTACTTTTTACCAATCGATTTCCTGAAGAAGCCCAAGGGGCGAAACGCGTAGAAAGATTCAGTTGGGCTTCATCCTACTTCACATTCAGATGGACTTTTAACCAAACGCCTGCATATGCACTGTGGTGCATGAAATATTGTGAGTGCATTTGTATTGGTATATTTTGATTTTACCTAGAGATACTGCACTATTTTATGTTTATCTTTTAGATTTTCATTTGAAGAACATTAAAGCTTTTTACAGTCCATGTTGATGGGTTGGATTCACCTCTTTCATTTGTGAGTGCAATATATCACTCAATCACTAAAATTGAACATACCATCTACACTATATTGTGTTGTCTTTTTCCCCTATATATGCACCTGCGCCCCATACATTTTCGGTTTGCCTGTATTCTTACACTTTGAGGAAGAGTGTTGTCTGGGTAGCTGCGGTCCGTATTAGGGAAGTATTATCTGGTTTATTATTTTCTTTACGATTTTTCACACTTCACCATAGCAGCACGTATTTTTGTTTTTTTCACGGTGTTATTCAACAGTGAATCCAAGCATTTTTTTTTTACTATGCACCATAATTAATAATTACATTTTTGCAGTAACGGTGCAAATTTCAGTATGACAGCATTGCTTCCATCATAAGATGATAATAGATGCGAATGAAAAGCTCAATGATCTCTTGTTCTTTTGTGTTTAAAAATAATACATGGTTTAGAGGTTCTATATATTTTTTAATCAAAACTACATTCTGTAAAGAAAGCTTTTTAAAAAATGGATGATGCACAAGGAATTTTTGCTTTTATATAAATTCTCATGTAATCAGTTACATGCTGAATTCTGCAAGCTTCATCCTTGACATTTCACAGTTTGAGTTAGTTCTCCTTAATCAGGCAGGTATTTTTATTCACACTACAGTGGATCGGGGAAAAGCAATTTTCAGCGTTTGCAAATAACTAATATAATTTGCTAAAGAATGAAGTATAGGTACAAATAGCATTGTCATTTAAAAAAACTCTATATTTAAATAACAGAGCACTCAGTTATTGTATTCTGTGATAAATACATATAATGGGACTTTATTGTCAGAGCTGTACAGTTTTATTAAAGTCTGAAATAATTAATTTAATTCATCATGTTTGGATGGCAAGAATTAATTAACAGCTTCAATAGGTTTTGCATGTCATATTTATATCTCATTTGTGGTTGTAATCCAACCACAACATTCAGTTTTATTGTCAAATTCCCGTTCAAAGTAATTAGTTGTCCCATAAATGGAAATAATCTCCAAAATACGATAAGGGCCAAAATACTCTTTTCTTTTTCTGATAGAATTATACCATTTTGGAACAGCTCGCTCATGGTTAATAACACTGCATTATAGTGTGATAATGTAGTATTAGTTACACAACAGTATTACTTACTGTAATGTTTTTTAAAGGTGAAATTTTCACTGCATAAGTAAATTATGAGCGGATCACGAGCGGAGGCTCCAGGCCGCATAAAAAGGATAAAAAAAAAAATTGGAAAAAACTGTTGCGCGCAGGGGCGTACCTAGAGTATTTGGCACCTGGAGCGGATTTGGATACGTGGGACCCCCCCACACACACACACTCACACTTTAAAACTGCATAGCTTCAAACATTGACAGGGGTACAGCATAAGTGTTATCATTATTTACTAAGGCAGACATTGAGGGTGGTACAACATAACACCTATCACTATATACTGAGGCAGACATTGATGGTGTTACAGCATAACTGCTATCATTATATACTGAGGCAAACATTGCCGGTGGTACAGCATAACTGCTAACATTATATAGTGAGGCAAACATTGACAGTGTACAGCATAACTCTATCCATTATATACTGAGGCAAACATTGACGTGGTACAGCATAACTGCTAACATATTGAGGCAAACATTGACAGTGGTACAGCATAACTGCTATCACTATATACTGACGCAAACATTGACGGTGGTACAGCATAACTGATATCATTATATACTGAGGCAAACACTGACAGTGGAACAGCAGAACATCTATCACTATATACTGAGGCACGCACTGACGGTGGTACAGCATAACACCTATCACTATATAGAGAGGCATATATTGACCGTGGTACAACATAACACCTATCACTATACATTGAGCCAAACATTGACAATAATGCAGCATAACCCTAATCACTATATACTAAGCCAAACATTGATGTGGTGTAGGCCTACCGCTTTAGTGTCTGGCCTAGTATCTATCTATCTACCTATCTATCTATATATATATAGTATATATGTCTATATAGGGATGCACTGAAATGAAAATTTTGGACCTGAAAATTTAGCATTCATTTGACTGAAACCGAAAATGACCCCCCACAGACCTTTAAAAACAAAAACAAAAAAAAACACTTTTATTAAAAGTAAAACCAAAATTAGACCAAACAAAACAATAACAATATATATATATATATATATATATAATATGATTAAGAGCAATCACACTCCTATCGTGCCCAGGTTCTAACATGTACTGGTGCTTGGGCATGATAGGAGTGGGATTGCTGTTAGCAATCATATATATATATATATAAATTATTGTTATCAAATTTTTCTGTCCAATTTTGGTGTGTTACTTACTTTTAATAAAGGTGTGGTTAACACACCAAAATTGAACAACAAATATATAATTGCTACCAGCAATCTCACTCCTATCATGCTCAGTCAGCCAGTACATGCTGGAACCTGAGCATGATAGGAATATGATTACAGCCTCCCTATGCCATGCTATCTCCCCCACACACTTACACATCCATGCTATCACACACACACTCATTCACAAACATTCAGTTTAAACTACAACATAACACCCATCACTCTCACACACTTACTAATTCACTCTCACAGAGTTTTCCTACCTTTTCTCTGTCACTTTTCCTCTTTTTCGTTGTTCCTCTTCTGTGTCTTCTCCTTCCGGTGCAGTAAAGACTGTGGGCGTGGCTTCAGTGCTGTGCGCCGGGATCTGACATCAAATCCCGACGCACAGCATCAGTTGCCGCGCACATCGCAAGGGAGCAGGATCGTAGGTCTGTATTAACAGACCTCCCGCTCCCTTGATTGATTTTAAGCCGGTTGGAGGGAGATCCTTGATCTCCCAACCGAGCTTGCTCCTCTAGCGGCGGACATTACTGTCCGTCTCTGGAGGGGTGCACACAACCGGTAGCGGACCGCCCCCCCCCCTTCGGTACGCTACTGGTTGTGCGCACAATTTTTGTTCGTGTGCACTCCCTCTGAAAGCTATGTGCACAAGCGCACAGCTTAGAGGGAACACTGTTTGTGGTATGTGCCATGTGTTTAGGCCTGGGTCCACGGATGAAATGCTGCCCCCCCCACCAAAACCGCGCCCAAACCCAGACACACACACTTAGACATAGACACACATACATGTACCCACACACAAATCCAGGCAGACACAGACAAATACGAGTATAGTGTAACCCCAAAAGAGTGACGCAGTGGGACAACAGGTGTCCGTAGCAACGCAGTTCCAATTGGTGGTAATCTCTGCCAGCTGCCGCACAGTTCCATGGGCTTGCAGCTACATCCCGATCAGGCGTATAGAGCATTTTCGGACATGTAGAGCCCCCCATAGCCGGCTAGTTCATGGATAGTTCCTCAGGATAGCTGGGCTGGTAGTGGGCAGTCATACAAGCCAAGGGTCAGCACACAGGTCGGGTAGTCAGGCAAAACAAACTGGTACATGTGGAGGACAAGAAGTACAAAATTGCTAGGCAAAGGGATGGTCAGGCAAACAAATGGTCAAATACACCATGATCATGTAGTTCAAAATGCAGCACACAGCAAAAGACCACCACACGGTGCCAGCAGAGAGCATTTTCCAGATTTTTAAATCTGGCGTCAGCCCAAGCTCTGCCTCCAGGTGAAAGTCATAGCTGCATCTCCAGCCACCCATTAGGACTTCGCCCCTTGTGATCTTCCTGCAGGATCTTATTGTCAGCGGAAGGCGGGTACCTCGCTCCAGCAGGCAGCTTCCTGCCCACTGGTAGCAGTTCCCTGAGACAACGCCCCAGTACCTTTCTTAGCGGGACTGGGGGATGTGACACTCATCTTCTAGGCTGTGCTTCATTGCCTGCTCGCCTGTATGGATGACTGTACTGAGGATCCATTCATCAACAGCCACTGTGTGTAATATAGACTATTTAAACTTCTAGATATGTCTTGCTCAGTGACACTTTACCTGTTAAGCTTGCCATTTGGTATGCTACCCTTGCTTTACTTCACTGTTTGCCGGAATATAAGTTTATGCTGCACTGTAGAATGTTGGGTATATAACTGAGAATCTGAGAAGCCGGTGATAGAGCATGCTATTTTTTAATTAAATCAATGTGTTTGTGCCTCATGGGTCTCTTCCCTGGGAATGCCAGACAAGTAGCAATAAAAGTAGCAAAACAAATCATTGGTCTAAGGTTACCCACTGCCAGAAAACAAAGATGTAGTTCTCCAATCTAGGTTTTTTTTATCTTTCCTAATGAAACCTACAAAACTAGATTGAATTATGTCTAGGCTATTTTTTCAGATGCTCGAAGAGATTCATGGATACTTGGGAAGTATATATTTTTTTAAAAAAATAATTCTCCCCCACCAAGATATTTTATAGTGTCTCCAATCTTTTGAGGGTTTTGTTTGTCTCAGTCAACTTTTCTTTTCGTTATTTTTTCAACTGTATCTTGTTATCTCTAATGTTATTAGCTGACAGAATATACAGAAGTGGAGATAAGGGGCAACCCTGTCTGGTACCATTAGATGGCCGGAAACTTGAACAGATATCTGAGCCAACCGCTCTAGTTGATGGGCTTGAATATATTATTATTATTATTATTATCTTTTATTTATATAGCGCCAACAGTTTACGCAGCGCTTAATACAATTGACAGACTAAGACAAACTGATACATTCGGTGGAGAGGGCCCTTCTCGCAAGCTTACAATCTAGAGATCCACCATAGTTGCCCTATGCATCTATCCCTGAATACCAGGCACATGGAAATGACAGAAACTTATCTGAAAAACTTTGCAATCCAAAGAATCAATGAATAAATATTTTGCGCCTTAGCCGATGATAAGGAAACATTACTGGCTGTAGTGTAATTGGTTGACCTTTTTTTAACTCTGTTTATTTTATCCTAAGCTAACTGTCACTGTCTAACACTCCAACTCTCATCAGTCTGTAACTGCTGCTACAGACAAGTTAAAATGGCGTCAGCACACTTATAAATCAAATGCTTGTCCTTTATCCTTGTAAATGCTGATTGGCCAGAGTTAAAAAAAAGTAAGGAACAACTTACTTAGTTGTTGGTCCCATCGATCACAGCCATAACCATCAACCATTTTTTCGGCTACTTATACACTGTCCCTTTTACTTTACCTCATCGAGGAACGCAGAAAAGGCTTGTTATAGCACCAAAATGGCTTGTAATGGCGGCTGCTACACGTTGCGATGAATCCTAACAAAATTTCTTCACGTTTATTATTCGTTTTCGGCAGTATGCACGAAACAGGCAATTTTCGTTTCGTCTAGAACCAACAGTATAGTTATTCAGATACTGCTATGTATGTCCTAGCTGAAGTGTAAACTTTTCTACTTCTTGCTACAAAGGAATATGTATATATCTATATTTATATATTTTTATATAGAGGCCTTGAGACTATATATACTGTATATTTAAATATATATATATATATATATATACACCAATCAACCTAACATTATGACCACCTGCTTAATATTGTATAGCTCCCCTTTTTGCCGCCAAAACAGCCCTGACTCATCGAGGCATAGACTCCACTAGACGCTAAAGGTGTGCTGTGATGTCTGGCACCAAGATGTTAGCAGCAGGTCTTTTAAGTCAGGTAAGTTGAGAGGTGGTGGGGCCTCCATGGATGCATCCTGGTGCCATGTGCTCTCCAGGTGATGTAAAAGAAAACATGATTCCTCAGACAAGGCTTCTTCCATTGCTCCGTGGTTCAGTTCTTATGCTCACGTCCCCATTGTAGGCACTTTAGGCATGGGCACCATGACTGGTCTGTTGCTACGCAGCGCTCTATGTTCAGACATCTTTCTAACCTGCACTAACTAGACTAACGGCACACCTAGATCAGACCAAAATTCTAGAACTATTTTGAGCAGTGTTGAATCAATCACACAATGGACTAAAAAGTGCCACACTATGCATATTCTGATTTAGGACAAACTATAAATAACGTGGCAATAAAGTTATGCTATTTTATAGTTTTTTTTGTGACAGCATAAATTTAATTTGTATGGATTTGCACTAAATCTGATGATATAGTGTGACATTTTTTGTTTCTGTGGACTTTTTACTTATTTACTAGTGCTGCAATTGTGGATAAAATATATTCTATTTGATATGATTGGGTTGTAAGTACAAAAAGCACACATCACTGGTTCACTATTGTAAAATCAGTTTGAAGACTGTTGATTATGATACGATTTTCTCACTTGAGAGCTTTTACAAAGACATAAATTGCCACTTGAAAAGGCAACCTTTTTGAGAGGCTACTGGCAACATTGTCAAAGACAAGATCTATTATGATTTTAACAAAATCATGCATGTAAATATTGTAAAATGGCAAGCTGAAGTCCAAATATTTTTTTTATAAAATGACTGCTTGTTAAATGGTAAGTCCCACGAAAAAAAGATTTTTCTCCTTGAGCATAAAATATAGTGCTGTGTACAATAATGTAGGCTAACATTGACAAAATTGTTTGTTTTTTTAAATCTCATTTTCTCCTCATAAACTTCCTTTAACCCCTTAATGTCCATTGACAGGTCAGGCATGTCACGCAAAAACGCCACTTAAAGACCAATGACACATAAAGTCATTAAAACAAACTTAGAAAGTGATCTACGGTCACCAATAATACAGGCCAAGCCCTTTGTTTTAAAAAACCTCCTAGTTATGATGTGTCCTTTCTGTTTAAGGTCATCCTGGGACGAAAGTAAATAATGCAGATAATAGCAGAGGTACATTTATCATATATGGAGATTGCACCCTTAGAGTCTGAAAGGTAAGAGTCCAAATGAATCTGGTAGCGTAGAAGAGCAAGCAAAACACTTGAAAATGACAAAATATGCCGTGAACAGCTTTACATGTTGAGAATATGGACATTTAGTAAACAACTGCTCTGAAAATGTTGAACTAAGAATGTAATTTTGGTAATAATTGGGGTGGTTATTCAACATATTTCAGTTCAGTGTGTCCTGCAGATAAGAATGGTTGTCTCAGTCACTGTGAGGATAGGATAAGTGAGAAGTCCAGAATGCAGGGAGACGCACCGTAGAAGGTTCTAGGAGCACTGTATTTATGATTGTGCCCTAACTGAAACAAGCCGAGGTCAGGGGTATCTGGGAATCAAAAGAAATCTGCTTGGGGGAACTCATATAAGAAAAAGGAGAGAAAACAGACCATAATAGTGTAGATCATTTCAACTATAATTCGATGGGAAAATCAATAGTTGCACTCACAAAAATAATGTGGTTTTCAGGCGTTTTCTAATAAATGATGTTACGCGGCAGGAAATAGAAGAGAGAACCAGAGACCCAATGGTGCAGTATATCAATCAAAATATAAACAGAATAATGTTACAATTGCATTCACATGGAGTTTTGCACATCCAAACGTGTGCAAACAAGCTTGATCATCTCCCAGTGGTCTCCTGTCTGTGTTCTTCTTTTTGTAGGTCCCAATAAAGTGCCAGTGAAGTGGATTTATTCCAGGACTAACCCAACTCAGATAAATAAATAAAATGTATATAAAAGCATTAAAAGTACATCTTCCTTTTATGTACATTTTATTTATTTATTTATGTTATCGTACTTCCCGTCAGCGTTTTTTGCATATTTGAGAATCAGCAAGCCAGGGGTCAGGGTATCCAGAAATATATCAAAATCTGTCAAGCAAACCAGGGTCAATAACAATAAGCAGAAATATAACACAGGAACACTCAGAGGAAATATACCAAGTGACCAGGAGCTGCTGGGTTTTAAATGTTCCCCCGGGCTGGATGACGTCACCGCGAGCGCGCGCAGCTGACGCCTCCAGACAGAAGAAAAAAAGGGGGGGGATCCCACGCACCGGCCAGTTTCAGCAAGGATGCTTTGTGAATGTGGAAGAAAAAAGGCTACAGGCGTTACTAGATTCAGGTAGTATGCTTAACCTTCAAGATAAATAATTCCCAAAAGATTGATTTTGACTGTGTGCTTGACGACATACATAAGTATCCTACACTGAGGTATACGTTGAGACCCACTTAGGGTCTGTAAGTTGTCAAGTTGGTCTGGTACCTGAATAGGCCCACGATATGATCATTATCAGATTTTTATAATTTCTTAGGATTATGGGCCTCGGCAAACTAAACTACCAGTAGTTTACCAGATTAACATAATAATGAGTTTATTTTGGTGCATTTAATCTTGCAGGCAGGCATGTTCTAGGGAGCCATTTGGGAGCTGATAAGTGAGTGAATTATCAGGAGATTCTATTGGCTGGGATAATTGCTGCAATGATAAACTATTGCTTGTTATGTCCTTTTACAGCCTATCATAGCCATTTAGTGTCTATGCCTGTGATTGAAAATTGAGCACATTGCTATGGATTTTAGAAAAGTCTACAAGGGGGCACCAGTACATACTAATCATTCTTGACAATGCTACTCCTTATCCTGAGGCAAAACCTCCACGTACAACATCTACAAACTCTATTGCTAAGGAATTGTGGATGTAGTTTAGCTGTGTAGGAACACCTAAAGAGATCCTGACACATCAGAGTACTTTCATTTCAAGGTTACAGAGGAATTATGAAAGCTCCTTCACAAAAGGCATCTAAAGACCTTTGTATAGCAACTACAAACTGATGGTTTAGTAGAGCAATTAAATAAAACAATAACATGAAAGCTATGCTACGGATTGGAAATATTAGGGCTTTTTGTTGCCATACCTAGTGTTTGCTATTTTTTATGTAGTTCAAGCAGCTACTGGGTTCACACCTTTTGAGTTGTTGTATGGTAGGAACCCCATGGGACTACTTGATATTGCTAAGGAAATATACAATCAAGAGGATACTCCACATCTTAGTGTGATTGAGCATTTTACTCAGATGCCCATAGAACATATGGAGAAGGTCTAGCAAGACCTGAAAAATTCTAACAGGAATGTCAGTGTCTGTGTGTCTCAACCTGGAGACTACTAGTACTTCCACAGTACACCAAAGAGGCAGGGAAAGGGTTAATCTTAAAACACGCACACAGTACCGGGTTTGATGATTACTGAATGCTATTTCAAAATTTGATGCATACCCCATGCCAAGAGTTGATGAGTAAGTGGAAATGCTTGGGAAACCTGGTATCTCACTACACTAGATCTGACCAAAGGTTGTTGCCAGATCCCACTTATAGATAAAGCAAAAGAATAGACAGCCTTTTCTAATTCTGATGATGTTTTTCAGTACAAAGTCCTGCCATTTGGTGTTCCTGCCACATTTCAAAGAATGGACAGACCATTAAACCCCCACACATGTTACACATATCAAGACAATGTAATTATACATAATAAAGACTAGGGATCTCAATCCACACGAAAGAAACAATTCCATATAACTAATGAATATCTTGCTATAAAATGGGCTTTGTTTTGCTGATATTTTGATAGATGAACTAGACACAATGCAGGATGTAAACAGGGTCTTCAAGACTTTCAACAATGCATTTGCTGATGTCCATGGTTGGTTAACCCACTGGTTTTGAGCTGGGGGAGGATGTAAGACAAAGTTTGGGAATTGTGACAGGGAGTTTGTATATGGCACCTTGGATTTATTGTTTGTTTTGTGTTTGTTTTTATTGTTTGCTTTGTTGTTTGGGACCCTGGAATGGAGCATTTGGAGAGCAGGGTGATTTCACTCAGCTACATCTCATAATTGGAAGGGAGGTGGTGTGGTCATAATTCTAAAATATGAAAAAATAATATTTTATCAAATGATTAGAATTAATGGAGTTATTATTCTATCTCTGATCCTAAGTTCATGCAGATATTGGATGCAAGCGGAGAAAGTTAAGTGGAAATAATTAAATTAACTAAAGTTAGACATAGGCTATTGATAATAAGAAAAATAAAACCCTAAAAGAGTAATCACTGATTATTATAAAAGAGTGATCCTTATCGCGACAATTTACTCCGATGGATTGAAACTCGCCAATAAGGATAACAAGTGTTACTTAATAAAATTAGGATCTTACTCATGCGATTTAATAAATCATTTTCCAAAACTCACCATCAAGAGGAGCTCTCATCTAATGAATAATTTTAGTTATTCACTATTAATAAAACTCAAAATGTTTACTCAAAATGAAAATCTTTTATGGCATTTTTAATAAAGATAGTGTCAAACATCAAAGGTTTTTGGTGGAAACGGTTCAGATATTCTGTCTCCAGTATACCATCCATTATAATATTTGGACAGTTTTGGACATTAAAATGAACTGACTAGCCTTGGATATGAATACACTTAACAAAATATATGTAAGAGATAAAAAATATAGATATACTATACCGTATTAGTTTTACTCAAGATTGATATAATAAGAAGATAGAAATAGAAGTGATCTATATTATATCAGCGTGGGTAATTATTTGCAAATGAAAAAAACTGTACAAAACGTAACATGTTTCGCACCTCACTTGGCCGTTACTCATAAGTGTAAGTTAAATAACACGCTGTTCTAATTTAACAATGTGTGCAACTTGATAACAATCAATCAAATAGAATCTTATTAGTGCTTACGAAGCATAGAAGCTTTTTAGTGATTATCAATTGACAATTCATACAACAACCATAATATTTATGTCTAATACAAAATGTATTATGCATAGGCAGATTATAAATTGAAATATATATGTTTAATGTATACAACAATGATGTTGTTGTGAAAAACATAAAAAATATATAAAAAGCTTAATCATATATCAATGCACTAATTATAATTGAAACATTAAGTGAGCTCATATGTGTCAAAAACCAAATAGGTAATATGTGCTCAAGCTGCAAGATATCTATTAAAAACATCACTAAGCAACATTTTAGTGAGGTATAATACTAGAATGTAAGTACTGCTATTATGCTTATATTACAATATACATATTTTCCGACATGAAATATCTGGCAGTAGTTAAATACTCTGTACAAAAGGTATAATACCAGAGGTACATTTATCACAATATAAATAAAAATGACCTCTTAATAAGAAATATGGAGGGGTATTATGGCTAAAAGTATTAATATTAGTCACCAGCCTTATTTGTCAAAAGTTTAGTATTGTGAATTTTGAATGTGTCTGTTGTGTGTTATAGCAGATAGAAGCGAAATCAGCAGACTAGATGCCCAAACAATTATTATTTGCTAGGAAAATATTTATCCATTTAAAGAGCTGAGTTTTCAGAGATTTGTTGAAAGCAGAGGAATGAAAAGTGCTCTTATGTTGAAGAAGCCCTTAAAGAGGTCACATCCAGTTAATTATAAGAGTTTTCGATGAGCTGGATTTAAAACAACACCTTACTCACGATGTTCAGTAGCTCTTTTTGTGTAGCCTGCTGCAACCTGACATTTGAAACCTAAACCTTATTTTTTCAGTTGCTCTGCTTTTATTACAAGGCCTTGCTACCTGCTCAGTCCCATTTTTGGACGGATTCTACAGCTGCAATCTTATGGTATTATGCTCTGCTACTTATGTTACAACCTCTCGCCTGCTGCCTCATCTTCTCTCTCCTCTGTAGTTGAGTGGAGTAGTTTAAATTCTACACCCTAGTTTAAATTCCTGACCACCAGCAAACCATAGCTCATTTCTTGCTCTTTACTCATGATACTGGGACCTTGCTGACTGGGAGTTCCCCATCTCTCAAGCCAAATGCTGTCACTTCCAAGTCTGCCCAGGTTCTCCCAAGTCTCAGAACCCAGCTCTTGAAGAGTCTGTTTCTCTGACAAGTCTATGCCAGTGTCCACAACTGTTGTTTTTCCTGGCCTGCATGGCAAGAACTACTGTGTCTGCTGTTCCTTCTTCAACTATAAGTATCCATCTTGACAACTAACTGGTGCGCTCATGTTGCATTTATACTTTTATACACAGTGTGATAAGGATATTCCTTGAAGAAGCGTGTGGGAAAAAATAAAGTGATAATTGAGTAGAAATAGGCAAACACATGCAATGTTGTTCAGGTGTAGGTTGCAAGATTTTTTTAAAAGTATTGTTTGTGAGAGATAAAAGAGTTGTCTGAGTGAAACATAACATAAGTTACTGGTCTTAATTAAATTATTATTAATCAAGGTAATCTCCCCATTAACTAAGTGCTAACAGGATGCTTATAGTCTCTTTATTCTTTAGAACTGGATAAGCAGTTAGATAGAGAGATACAAATGTGAATATCCCCATATAATAATTCAGATGATATGCTGTCTCAAAACCCTCAACTAGTTAAGCTTGTTTCCCTGTGTACAGACTAACTAGTTCCAGTTGCTGAATTCATGACTATTTAGCAATCCACCCAGATTCTTCACAAATTAGGAATTTCTTAAATTGCTGTAGTCAAAGTCATTTAAAGAGGACATTGGTTTAATTATAGTCTATTATGAGACTTGAATAATGTTGAGATCCACTACCTGCAAATTAATTCTATCTCTTGAAGGAAACATACCCAGCCATCAGAATAAATGAATAAATAATATTTTGTTTAGTCTTTCCACACACACAAATATATGCAAACATTTTATTATAGAAGTTAGGTTAGTTAGAGCCACTCACTGGAGATCTTATTATTATACTTAAATACAGCTTCGCCTTTGTGATGTAAAGTGGCAACTGGGGTGTATATATATATAAAATATATAGCTGTGTAAAAGTACACCCTGGCTAGTGGTAATGGTGCGTCACATGACCACCATCACCACTAGCCCTGCCCCCCAAACACCCACCCTGCCGGCTAGTGACTTGCAGAGTGTACGGGAGGAAGCCCACCCCTCCCTATGATACCGTCACCACCCCCTTGTCATGCCTCTCTATACCTCTTAGAGAAGCGGGGACAATAAAGACAGTGGACCGGAGGAGCACCCAGCGTGTTAGTGGGGGAAAACGGCTTCTTACCACGCGCCCACGCATCACCCACCAGGGGTGTATCTGAAGGCAGTATCCGCAGTATGAGTGTTTGTGCTGATATGCTGTCTTTGGTTTTTGCCAAATGTGGCACTGTGCATTATGGCCAAACATCCCCAATTTTGTCTTGTTCTTCTCTTGGCAACCCTTCTGAACAAACCATACTTGTTCAGTCTTGTCTAATTGTATTGTCATGAACGTTAACATGCTAACTGAGGCCTGTAAAGTCTGTAGAGATTGATTTTTTTGGACCAATTTCTTTGAGCATTGCACTGTGTGACCTTGGAGTAAATGTACTGAGACATCCATTCCTGGGAAGATTGGCAACTGTGTTGAATGTTTTCCACTTTTGAAAAATCTTTCTCATTGTAGAATGATGGACTGATAACCCCCCTAGATTGATGGCCAGCAATGATTGCTTCTCTAGGATAATCTCTGATGTTGTTCCTCCTTGGCGTTGTGTTAACGCACACCTGAATGCTCCAGACTAGCAAACTGCTAAAACTTTGGCTTTTATAGAGGTGGTCACACTTACTGATGATCAATAAATCAAGAGCATTTGACTAGCATCTTAATTCCTTTGAAAGCAGTATGAGTGCACTTCGTTTTTTCATACGTGGCTTCTCCATTTTGGCTTTTTTTTCTTGAATAAATCATGACATGGTATAATATGTCATGTTTTGTTGTTCACCTGAGGTTGTATTTACCTAGTTTTTAGACCTGCTAAGGAACAAATGATTGATATTATGCCCTGATATGTGAAACCATATAATTCAAGAGCAGACAGTAGAGACGCGAATAATTACATCTTAAATTACAATTTATCGAGTAAAGACCTGGGTATCGATTAGTAAATATGGAATATTTCCATAGAATGCAATCTTGCCGGTAGAAGAGAATTATGATGATAATGCTTCTTTTTGATAGAAGAGAATCATAGTAGGTAGTCTCTTAATAAACAATGTTAAGCAGAACTAGCAATGGAGCAGACTAAAAGTGAGTGCTTCATTTGCAAGAAGATGCATTTGGAGGAGAAGGCTTTAAATGGCTTGAGAATCTCTTTTGGGTTTAAATGCAAAACAGTCATACTGATTCAGCTCCTTGGTAAACAACATAGCCATGAAAAAATATACAGAGCTAAGAAATATATGACCATATAGTGTAACAGAATCCCCGATATTTGTGCCTTAGACAGATGCTTTTTGAATGGTATTCACTGGGTATGCACTGAATTCTTGCTTAGTTTTGTGCCATTTTTCTATTGATTGGAACCTGTTCACGTGCCCATCCAGCATTTTTGTTTTTACTATTATAAATTTCAAAAGAGAGGACTAATTTAATCATGATTAAACTACTGACGGAAGAAAAAAAAAGATTTAAAAAAATCAGAGAAAACATTAATTGAAAAGCTGCAAGCAACATTTCTTATGTTTTTTAAGGAAACAAAGGCTACAAGTAGATAAGAAGATAACAGGTGATAGGGTTATGGCAGTGATTGAACAGTAATTTCGTATAGTCTGGGAAATTTCTATGAGAGAGGTTGAATATCAGTTCTATTGCGGTACATCCTGAAAGCCCAAATTGGTATGATTATTGTCTCTACATAAGAAATGTGAAATTAAATGGAGAACAAGTACATCTTAGATGGCAAGAGTAAAATGGTTAATAAGGTAAAGGTGACAAGTAGCACAAAAAGTAGTAATTGAGCTTCTATAACAATGGTTTCATCTGTGTAAAATAACAGATAAGGAAACAGTGTCAACCAAAACCGTAGTCACGTAGACCCAGGAAAATAATGCTCTGTTGGTGAAACATGGAGAGAAAATAATATATAAAGGCATAGGAACAGCAAGTGTTTGTTTGAGGTCAAGCAGTCTTGTATTACAGCCACACAGAATGAGCAAGATGAAATAATGGATTGTAACCAACAAAGAAAGCATGCAGCCATCTCAGTAATTTATGTGTGTGACAAAATGAGTACTTCACAAAGTAATTCCAGCCACAGAGAACATCTTTGTAATGTACCGCCTGTTTTGTGAAATAAATGATTATAGCCATGTGAACAATATTCAGTGACGCTCTGAAACATAAGCAGAAAAGGAAAATACTAGAAGACGCTAATTATTATATTATTCCAGGTACTTTTTGTATTATTTTGTTGAAATTGAACTCAGTTTTATTTACTCTGTTAACTAATCTACCCATCAAAGGAAAAAAATATGATGCAGGTAATAGTCGTATAAATTCATCCACTACAAGTATCCATCTGTCACTTTACCACTTGAAGTGCGATGGCATGATGTTTACATACCACCAATCATGCCTTCTGCCTGATTATCCCTCCTCATTAACTTATTGCTATTCTAATGTTGTGATGCTAATTGTTTATTGGTTCAGGCAGTTTTTACAAGGATTGTTGGAGACAAGGGAGTGAACCTCAGGACAGGGAATTGATTAGGTAACACTGGCTGTGCCACAGGATGCCTCTGATCTCAGCTTCCATGATGGACTTTTAAACCTTCAAAACAATTACACAATACAAAATGGACTCCAACATACATTGGGAAATAAAAATACAATGTCGGGGACTAGACTGTTCCTTTAACAATCTTAAGTTCTGTGGATGAAGGACAAGAGGAGAAATTTGCAAACAAAATGCATTTAACAAAATGCTAAAGTGGTATCTAAGTGAATACTTTATCTTTAATAAAATCGGAACATACTCTTTTTAGGTAGCCCTTTAATACTCACCGGATCTCATTTCATATAAAATTGTATAAATTGTTTGTTTGTTTTATTCGGCAATCATTTATTACCAGGCATGAGTGAGATGCTTGTTATCATATCACTGGCTTATTTATTCTAAATTATTAATTTTGCTGTTTTGTCGTGCCATTTAATTACAATAAAATTTATGGTTCATTACAGAGGGAATGGATACTTTATGAGCATTGCGCCTTTACTCAGCAATTATATCGATTTCCTTTTTGTCGACACAGGAGCATTCTTACAAAGGGTTTGCGTTTTACTTCCATTCTTCCAATTAATTTGTCATTAGTACAATCTTTACTCAATTACGCATTTTATTAGACTGACTTTTGAAGATATTTAGCAAAGAAGAACAGATTCATAAATCTTTTTCTATTATGGACAGTGATATCATTTTGGTTTTGGTTCCATTCCAAGTTCAGTCTGTATATTTAAGAACATGATATATAATAAAATTAGCCTTTCTTAAATAATGATATGTTTCATGAATTTTAATTTCTTAAGTGTGCTTTACTCAAGAGAGGGTGACAGATCATCTTTAAATGTATATTGGAACATAAGGTGTGATATCCTCAGTGTCAAACATGGCCATATAGATCACTCTACAGTACAATTCTGTACTAACTTTCAATTAGAAATAGTTTGACATTAATAGTTATTTTTAAACACGTATGAATTCAATTCCAGTAATTGTAAAATTGTCAAAACTATCATTTGTAAAATCAGAATAATTGTGTAATCAGCTATGTTTGCATACATATTTTGTATGTTTTCTTAATTAACTAATTTATGCCGCAATTGTGATATTAAAGTAATTTAAAATCATCTATAACAATTTCATAAATATTGTAATTTCTTATATACATTTATAATTAATCATATTAGTTAATGATTTACTACTATGTTTGTGTAAATTAAAAGGTATTATGAAAAGACTATGGTGAATAATTAATTAATTTGATCTTTGTAGGTAGAGTGGAACAGCCATTTGCCTATGGATGGTGATGCATGAGATAAAACAGAACTTAATGAACTTGAACTTATAGATGACAAAGAGAAAAATTGACACAGTGGGGTTATTGGTAAACAAAGCTGTTTTCTAAAACAAATTCAGAAAACCCGAATGGCTCATGTTCTTTAATGTTTTGGGCATTATTTCCCAGTGTAACTATTTCTTAGGGTTTATTTACACAGCAGTTTAGTTAACATATGGTATATGAAAAACAAATACAAAAGGTCAATGGCTTATTTTGGCACAGATTTGGGTTGGCAACACCACCAGTGTCCCTACTGGACATCTGGCTACTTTAGTGCACCACAACTCTCAGTGGGCTGGTAGGTTAGATCAGTGCCGATTACAATGTTATTTCCTGGAGGTCTGCGCAAAACAGAGACGCACCACAGAAAATATGGTAGGGCTTGAGGTTGGCTGGGGCACTCCCATGGGCCAGGCCTTGAGCAACAAACTCAATAAATATGGCATTGCAAAAGGCAGATAAGGCCCCTGGATTTTGGCTTCAAGTCAAAGGGACTCTGACTTTGAAAGAGATCTCAAAAGCCAGTGATCCCTTTCTCTGATACAGATCTTATGTCTCCACACTTGACAAGCAGGGACTAACTTTTACCAGTCAGCCATCTGTTCTATGTGCTGAGATGTATTCGTTGTCAAGAGAGTGATAATTACCAAAGATTAAAGGCATACTTGTTAATTGTAGGGCCACAGTATGACCTTAACGTTTTACAATAAACCAACTGCCTGAAGCTCTATTGTGTTTCAATTGCAATTTCATATATAGCCACCAGGCTAGAGTGACAAAAAAAGCACCCACACCTTCCATATGTTTTCATGCTTTGCTTTTAGGTCAATATGTTTTGGCTATAATTGATAGCATGCATTACACAAGTGGAGTATCTTGGCTGTATGCTACCCTAGTCCTGACTAAAGGCATCACCCCAGCTGCTCCCCACCATTTTACCTCAGTGGCCATCTTCCTCTATGTTCCTCTGTACAGACGTTTAAACAGCAACTGGATGGATACTTGGAAAAACATAATATTTGGGGATATAATCTTTAATTATGGGTAAACAGTTTAATGATCCAAGGAGAAATCTGACTGCCATTTTGGGGTCAAGAAGGATTTTTTTCCCTGGTTAGTGCAAAATTGGAAAGAGCGGAACTGGGCTTTTTTGCCTTCTTTTGGATCAACAAACAAATTAACAGATATAGGAAAGGCTGAACTTGATAGACGCGTGTCTTTTTTCTATGTCCAAACTATGTTAAGCGCTAGGAAATGAAATGATATCTCAGAGGCATTTCAAGCCATGCTGGATTACTGGGGACATCTGACAATACTGTTGAACCTGCAACACTTATCAGCAGGTGGGTAAGAAGGACGGCCATCCTAGAGCTTTGCTACATCCCTTGCCATCATTGACAAACACTTTAGCTATATACCTGTAAACCAAGGCAAGCTGCAAGTGTCAATAGTCAGTCATGAAACAGGTCGATTAATGCAGATATATTTGATGAATTAATCATGTTTTAACTATTTTTTTATGTAATTGGATGACTTTTTAAAATTTTAAAAACAAGGGAAAATGTAAAGGTCTCTGCTTCAAAACAGCCTCAGCATAGCTGAATGTCTTTAGCAGCATTCTTAATCTTTACGTATTACGAAAGGACATGACTTACCAAATGTTATTCTTCTTGCCATAGTATGTACCAAAACAAATGCATAACAGATAGCAGACTCTTATATCACTAGTTGATTGTAATTGCTTAGATCTATCTTATTAGTAATTTCCATTTAATTTTGATTTTTTTTTGTTTTGATATTTCCTTACAAACAAGAAAGCATAATCTAAAGAAAAAAGATAGTAAAGTAGCCCTGTAGACAATTGTGTCTCTTGTCACCATATACCACCACCTCATGATTGTAAGTTTGCTTGAAAATTTTGCTCCTGTTGCTTTTCACTCCCTCAAGAGGTTAGCTTCCAAAACAAAGTGAATCAGGGGTACCTGCGTCTGGGACACCTGTCAGTTGTGACTTGGTTCTAGCTGCAACCTCTGCAAATCATATTGTCGGTACACCTTGCTAGAACCGTGTTGGACCCCTTTTGCCTTCAGAACTCCCTTCATTTTTTACATGGAATACTTACTACAAGGTGCTTAAACATTCAACAAACAAAGTTTTATGGTTACTATTTTCATTATTGTTTTTTTCACAATAGCACATTAGTTACATGTGTTCACATTGCAGCTGGTGAGAGGGTAGAGCGCTGTGTTGTTATTTTTCTTTTTTTTTGCTGGAAACATTTGTCAGAGAGTTCGGTCCATATGGACATGATGGCATCACACAGTTGCTGCAGATTTGTCGGCTGCCCAATGGTGCAGTATATTTATCTAGTGGAAAGTGTAGGTAATGTATGCAATATTCCATGTGAGTGCAATTGATACATTACTTAAACTTTCCACTAGATAAATATAGTGCACCATTGGGCCTTTGGTTCTCTCTTCTAGCATACGCCGGGGAATACAAGAAATATACAGAAAGCTTGAAAATCTTAATATCTTTGTGAGTGCAATAATACACCTGAATATTGAATTATTGGTTTAAATTGTCTACACTATTATGGTTGTTTTTCTTTCCTTTTTTCTTATATGAGCGCCCCCAAGTGGATCTCTTTTGGTATTGTTCAACATTTGGAGAGTGTTGTGGTTGGGTGGCAGCTGTAAGAACTGAAGGAGGAAGTAAGCATATATATATATTTCTATTTATATCTATCTCACTTTATTTTCTTTTGGGTACACTGGGATTTTCTCACCCCACTTATATACCTTATACGTATATATTTATTTGTCTTTATATGTTAATCCAAGACAGTAATATTGACCCGAATTTCCATGTATCTAAATCAGCTGGGTTTTATGTTGCTGAATGCTGTAATATTAATTATAGTCAGCGTCTTATGAAACTGTGTATGCTAAGTAGTTTTTGTTAAATGAAGCAGAAAAGCAGGAAAACATTTGTTACAGGTGTGTGTGTCACATATCTTTGAACACAAAGAGCAAGTACTGCTCTGAGCTGATATCAGACGCACCGTAGGTGAAGACAGATTATTGTTGCAAATGAAGATGTATTTTGTTATATTTGCAACAAATATGTGACTTGGAAAAGGATGTTTGATGTCATCTGTGGCATAACTATTTCCATGAAAATGTTTCTCATTTTCAGGTTGCGAGAACTAAAAGCAGAGGATCATGTGTAGATGGGTATCCACATGAAACATATAAATAAATATTAGTTATTATTTATGAGACGTTTGCAATATATTACATATATATTCCATCTTTTATGTAGTTCTGTGACATGTTTGTAAACAAAGATAAGCATTTGTATCCTGGTTAATAATGATTGTGCTATATCTATAAATCCTTCTGTTAAAGAGAACAGAATAAACTTGATGACTTTCTTACAAAACCCAGCTACTGCATATAGAAATCCATGTTGCATCCGCTGTTCACTGTTAAAATGATGCCAAAAAAATAAATTACCTTTTCCAGTTCCAGGGTGGAATCTCCAGAGCACAACAAGCAAGGCTTTTTGTTTTTTACTTTATTATGTATTTTTGAACAACCTAGTACTGAGGATTCTCTGAAATATTCTAAGCTGAGAATTTTTCAAAAGTTTTATATTGAAAAACTATAGTTAGATCGGAAAAGGTTGTCTAAAAAGTAACCCTTAGGCAATTTTCCACAGTACTAAACACATATTTTAATATAACTCTTTCTCTATGCTTGCTTATAAAAGATATGCTATGATTATTGTATGATATGTTGTGATTATACTGCCGTGCTCTCAATCATTTTTGCAAGGCTGGTGCATGGAAGGGCTTATCCACAATTCAGATGCCATCCTATAAAACCTTATTAATAAGGAACTGTATAATCAGATACTGGGTTTACTACAGATGTGCAGCCTAGTGATGGACTAAATACAACAAAAGGCATTGGATAACATAGAAGACAACTATAGTGGTTGATCACATAATTATTTCCTTGGTCAAGAAAAAGCTCTTCACAATATCTGGCCGTCTCCAGGAAGTAGTTGCTTCGTTGTCCATGTCTACAATCAATAGAAGACTTCATGAAAGTAAATACAGAGGGTTTACGCTCAAGAATAGGAACGCTAGATTAGACTATACCAGAATTATGGGAGGAGAAGAGAATGGTGAAGGAAAGGAACAGCTCATGATCTGAACCATACAATCTCATCTGTGAAACATGGTGGAGGCAATTGTATGGCATGGGCATGAATGGCTGTTGTCACGGATCTGGCTAGTCTGAACGACTACCCTCCGCTTACTTGTTCTACTTAGCCTGGGACAACGCACTTTCCCCGGTTCCCCAGTCGCTAGCTGAGACTCAGTGTAGGGTAAAACCAAACGAAGACTGATTTATTTTAGATACACAGAGCTGGATATATCCAGCAAAACACACATTAACAAAAAAATATTGGGATATAAACCGCCCCCCTAATCTGCCTCCCAGAGACAACAGGGGCAGTAATGAGATTAACAATGGGGGGAGGGGGACTGATTTATGCAACATAATAATGCACCATGGAGTGGAGGGGTCTGATATTAAATTAAAACAATGGCAGTCACTCCCTGGTTGAAGATCCTGGCTGTCTGCTGGAGATAATCCCCTCAGCCAGTGATGACATGATATACTGCTGGGGGTAGCCACAGAAGCCTTCACAAACCTAGGGCCCATAGTCAATAGGGAGGAGGCTGGCAGTCAGGCCTCTCCAGAGGCCCCAGAGATGGAGGGTCGCGTCACAGCTGTCAATAGAATTGAAACATTAGTGTTTGGTAATGATATGACTGCTGACAGAAGTAGCCATTTGATTTCTGTAGTGGATAGGGCAGTCATTTATCGCAAAGAACTTCAACCAACTATAAGATCCCATAAAATATGGTATATGCATAAGGCTATCCTGAATATAAAACTAGACAAAGAACAGAATACAGTTTGAGGATTTTATAGGAGGCCCATGGGGCAAATTAGAGGTGCTAAATGATTCTTATTGTAGTTTACTACACTACAAGTTGAAGTGCGATATTAAAAATATTATCCTTTTATGTAATGCCACTTATCTTCATAGACAGATTATATTGCTATATCCATTGCACAAAGTAAATAAATAATGATTAAATTAAAATTTAAATACAATTAATTATTTAAAGAAACATGATGTAAATATATGTAGCAAAGTCAAGAACCCTGCTGTTGCAGTTAGAAATCGATGTTGTTTCCACTGTTCACTGTTAAAATTATACACAAAAAGAAATGTATTAACTTTTCCAGTTCTAGGGCCAATTCTCCAGAGCTCAACGGGCAAGACATTTTGAATTCTAGACATTTTGAATTGGTCAGCTTCAAAGATGTCCCATAAAGGACATCTGGGCAGGATGGGCAAATGTCAAAATTCCAAATTGCTCACCTCCCAAATGTGGTGTTTAAGCCCCCGAACAAGCAGTGGCAAATACCAGGAGCTGCAAATTCATACCGAAACCACAATCTATGTGACAAAAACACACAAAGCATACTACTGCAGACTTTGACGAAGGCTGGTGGTAACATTTGTGCACGGGTGAATTTGTGAAAGTTTAAAATACCAGCCTTTTAAATACCCATTGGGTGTCTATTTTTCAAAAATATATGGTTTGATGGGGTAGATTGAATTGGCTGGCTTCAAAGAGCTCTCAAATAGGACATGGGCACAGGATAACAAGATGCCAAAATTATACATTGGAAAGCATAAATGTGCATGTCCCAAATGTGGCCTTTTAGCAACCCAACAAACCTATGCATGGGCGGTATCACTGTACTCAAGAGATGTTGCCAAACACATATTGGGGTGTTGTTTGGCAATGAGAGTGAAAAGATAGTGAAAACCAGTCTTAAACCGTATGTTCAGAAGCGTGAACGAGAAATGAAAAAATAATAAATAAACAAAGGGGGGATACTACCCTTCTTGCGTCGGTTACACAGCTGCAACCTTGTAACACACCCTCCAAGTGTGGAAATTTCACAAGAACAGTCCAACTTGGTGCGCTCGTGTAAACCGAAAAAATAAATGAAACGATACAAAATAATAGTGTAGACGTAAAACAAAAATACTGGTAAAGATATGTTGTATGCACTCACAAGTGTACGTGGTGCTTCAAGGCTCTATATGTCCGTTGATCCGTGCGTGTATATAAATGAATCAAGGAGACAAAGAAAAAAACAACATAGGGTGATATCGTAAATAAAGGAACACCGCAAGGTGGTGGATACACTTACTCGTGTCTTGAGAGTGTTCAGCGTCCAGAAAAAAACAATGATTGCTCCTCCGTGTATATCCGTGGATGTATGTTGTTCTTGGTAGGTATACTTAAGAATAAATTTCCCACCTGATGGTTAATCTTAAAAAGTGAATTTATTGAAGGGCTCAGCCCTAAACAACTGCAGTGGACTATAGGTACATGGTTTATAATAAATAAATAAATATCATCTCAATAAATAAATAAATATTTAAAACCGTCCTCGTGGTCCAAATACAGTAGTAAAAAATCAATATATAAATAAAAACCAGTTCTCTTAGAATCAGAAAAGAGCTGGAAGTGTAAAAAATCCTGTGTCTCTACGCGTTTCGCCTGCTGTGGCAGCAAGGTATACCAGAAGCTATAAATTCATACTTAAAGTACAATGTGTGTTGAAAACAAAACACTAAAAAATACTACAAAAAACTTTAACAGCTGGTGGTAAAACTAGTAAATGGAAAGGGTTAAAATACCAGCATTTGAAATACTCTGGGTTATCTAGTATTCATACATATTTGGTTTTATGGGGGTAAATTGAACTGGCTGACTTCAAAGATGTCCTAAATAGGACATGAGCACAGTATGTCCAGTTTTTATAAAAATTGTTTTATTGCCCTATAACTTGCAAAAAGCTCAAAAAACAGAGACACTGAGTATTTCTAAACTCAGGATAAATTTAGCTGTTTTTTCATTAGCTTTTGTAGATGAGTAAAAGTTTTTTCAAAAGTACTTTAGGATTTTTTCACCATATTTATTATTTTATTTTATAGTAAATTAAGTTGACATGACAAAATAATCTAAAGAAAGTCCCTTTTGTCCTGGGAAAAAACAATATATCATTTGTGTGGGTGCAATAAATAAAAGAGAAGAAAATTGCAGCTAAACAGCAACACTGCAAAAATGTTAAAACAGCCATCATCACAAATGGTACAAAAAACAAGTGTGTCCTTAAGGGATTAAATAAAATAAATGATTTAAGCAAATATGATGTATCTATATTTAGACTAGTCAGAAATTGATTGTCTTGTTGGTATTGCATTGTATAAACATTTGAAACAGTAAAAACTCATTAGACAATTTGTATAATTGACCTATAATCCCAGCAACAAGTGGCCAAATATATAAAAACAGAAAACGTAGTGGGATATAGCTTATAGAAAATTACAGAACATATATTGTAGTGGACATTCATTCAATCCTGAAATGTCATATTTAAGCAAATTACTGTAATAACTTTTGTGATCTTTCATTATAAAATATGTGTAAGTTATATATCTTAATCCAAATATTCTAAGGCTACTATATAAAATGCTTCAAATCAATACATTGCTTGTTGGATACTATTGATATATACTTCTACACAGCAAAATAAATTTTTACAGCACACTGTAAGGAGGTACTAACTACAAGTGAGCATAAATATTGTAAATTTTCATTCCTATCACAACATACTTTAGTCACTCTCAGTGATAAATAACCAAGACATATTTTACATATCTAAACCGAATTTAAGAAATAGCAAATTCATCTTTTAAGGGGAACATTCATTGTGTTTATTATAACTAAATTATTTGTTACTGTGATTTTTTGCTTTTAGATATATTTGGTTTAAAAGTAAGGGCCTATTTTACTGCTCAAATATAGCTGGAGCAGGACCATAACCTCCATGGGATTAAAAGAGTAACTACTGTAGGAGTTTCAAGGTGATGGATAAAGAGACATTTCACGGAAAAGGTGGGTATCTGAGAACAATACACTGTTTTCTTCAGTGATGCCTTACACAATGAGCACATTTTGATGAATGTTAATATGATCAGGCATTACCATCAATTTCATTAGTTATAACATCAATGGGCATTGATTTACTATAGATTAGGTTCTAGAGTAAACCCTTTCCCATCATTTACCATTGTTACTCTAAATTCAAAAAGGATTCTTATAGCAGTGTGTGTGCTAGCTCAAAACCATTAAAGGCTTAAAAAATGTGCTGAGATTGCAATAAAAATAATAAAACATGCATCGATGGAGGTTTACTAACCCATCCCAACAAAGATATATACGTAAATATTTCTCTCACTTGGCTGCTTTTCAATTTCTGACCTGTGCATAGCTGGCATATTTCCTTCCTTGTAAGAAAAATATTTTGCTTACACAGTATTGTGATGGATATTTCAAAGAACTGCTTATTCTTTCAATAAGCCATATAAGTTCATATATTATCCAACTCAATTATTATCCAAATTATTCATTCTTCAGCCATAACAACATGAACACGGCCACATTATATACAGTATATATGGTAATATATTTATATATATATTATATATACCATATAGTATAGATGTAAAAATGTATTTATTTATTCCATATAGCTTTAATATTGGGTATTGTATTATCAAACATTTAATTCATTTGTTTGTTCTTAAACTTTGATGTGACTGAATTTAGCCTTTAAAGTGTTGGATAGTTTGTTAGGATGACATCATAGCAACTATAAAACTGTAATTTATAATTTCTCATAAATGGTATATGGTAAATGATATGTACTAATATAAAACACAGGGGTATATTTATTAATCAACAGACCAGACATCCATGTCCTCACATAAAAAATATATACGGTGGATATAAAAAGTCTACACACCCCTGTTAAAATGCCAGGTTCTTTTGATTTTACAGAATGAGACAAATATAAATCATGTCAGAACTTTTTCCACCTTTAATATGACCTATAATGTAAACAATTCAAATGGAAAACAAGCTGAAATCCTTGAGGGGAAAAAAATTGCATAAGTGTGCACACCCTTAAACAAATATTTTGTTGAATCAACTTTTGATTTTATTACAGCAATCATTCTTTTTGGGTAGGAGTCTATTAGCATGGCACATCTTGACATGGCAATCTATACCCACTCTTCTTTGCAAAAGCGCTCCAAATAATGAAAAGAATTAACAAAGTAGTGGTCCCCAGATGTACTATTAACTAAGAAGGGAGGGGGAATTGTATCTTACACAAGGGTGAGCATAAGGTTAGTGGTGCTTGAGTGCAGTATTTCTTTGGCAAAATCCAACACCTCTGATAAGTAACAAACGCACTAACATGCAAAGTGAGAGAACAGTAGGAACAGCTAAATCAAATCAATATTTGGTGTGATTGCCTTTTACCATCAAATCATCAATACTTCTAAATAGACTTGTACATAGTTAGGTGTGTGATTAAACAATTGTATCAAACAAGTTCTAATGTTCAATTTCCCCTTTTTCTTGCGCTAAATGACCACAGCAGTTGTTGTGCTTTTGCTATCAGTGTTATTTTTAATATGCATGACTGTGAGCGTGACATTGTAAAGCGCAATTGCTTGTATTGGTGAGTTCCGCGAGATTTTTTTAAAAAAAAAAGTGTCCCTCTTTCACATTTTGAAATATTGGGAGGTATGCATTCCATGAGTGTTTTGATACAGAAATACAAATAAAATGGTCTTTGGGTACACTAACCTAGTCCTACTCCTTCTAGTTTGTACCAGATATCAAACATGCTCAAAACACATAAAAATATTCAATATACAAAAAACATGTTTTTATAAGAACATTCTTTTTAACAAAAATTGCCTCTTTTGTGTGTTCATACAAATCAACGAAAACAAGGGCGATTTCCAGTATCCTACTACTATTGCGGCACCTCTTTTACCATCCTTTCTCTGCGGAAACTTTTTTTTTAATGTCTATAATATTGTGGTGGAAAATCAGCCCGGCTCCACAGGGCTGCACATGCCTATAATCTGCCAGTGTCTGCCCAGTACCCTACTACTAATACTGCTGCACCTTTTTGACGTTGTGTTATGTAATCCAAGTTTAAGTTTTAAAGTGTAATTCATCATTTTGTAATGGATGGTAGGCTGCACGTGCCTACCATCTTCCAGTGTCTACCTCCCCTGTACCAGTGCTGTACTACTACTACTACTACTGCTGCTGCTGCTGGTGCACCACTTTGACCGTCATAACTCTGGGTGAACCGTCTTTTTTTAAAGAAATTCTATAACGAAAGTTGGATCCAGAAGGCGTCAGGGCCATTTATTCAGCAGCAAAAAGGAAACAAAAATTTCATCCAAAAGGAGTTAAACATTTTTTTGTATATGAAAGGATGCTATTTAACATGTTCGTATTGTCAACACGGAAGCCAACGATACATACTATCAGCAGGCTGTTCTCCTGCACTGGCAGCTGACCAAAGATAAAATTGCTTTAGTCATTTTAAAGCCAATCAATCACAAATCAGCAGGTCATCCATCAATGCCTTACTGCCAGGCATCATTATTGTGTGATTTAATGTGGTTAGAATGATGTCCATTACTTTACACATTCACATTTTGTAAAATCTGTGTTCCTGTAGGAGTAAAATATAATGTATATAGATTTTAAAATGAAACAGCAATAAAGCTATGATGAGAAAACAAAACAACCCATTATAGATTAGAATATTTCATGAAGCTCACCAATATCTTGTTGACTCTAATTACATGTTCTTTGAGATATAAATCACATTGAAAAACAAATTTTGTTTTATCTTTTACATTTTTTTTTACTGTAACAGTGGGTATTCTAATAATAACTATTACTTCCAAAGGGTTCCTCCATTAAGAACAATCTTTCCGTTATATATTACTGGTAGATTTTATGATATCTTATCCATTCCTTTATTTCATTCTTTTTATTACAGTCTATTTCAAATGCCACTCATGAGCTTTAATAAAGTTAATAAGAGAAATTAACACAGAATCCAAATGAATTTCTTTAGTAGTGAATTTAGACATTAGAGAAGGTCAATGTTTAAACTAATAACACATATTCAGAGTAAGGAAGATTTGGGAATGGGAGCTTAAAGGGGAACTTTCACTGTCACAGCTTTTAGCTATAATTAATTTAATTAAAATAGCTGTAGCTTTTTTTTGTATTATCATCAGTTTAAGTGTTTGTGAGTTTTAATCAAACACACTTTTAAGACCCTCCTTTCTATAGCAACTGTGATAAGGTGCAAGGACATGGTACCCTGTGTGGGTGCAGGATAACTCATGATTTAAACTTCATGGGAAGATAGTTTATGGAACATGATGAAAAAAGTGAATCAATAAATAAATAATTTATTCCGGGACTCAGCCCTTAAACAATAAATATATAATTGTATCTCATCAGTACAAAAACCTGTAGGTGTACTAAAAAAGATAAATATATTTAACAAGATATCTTTAAAAAGAATCAGATAAAAGTCAAAAAATGGATTAAAAGTCAAATGTCCTGTAAGTAAAAAAGGTCCTCTACGCGTTTCGCCAATGCTCCGTGGCTACCTCCTGAGGTATTGATTCACTTTTTTCATCATGTTCCATAAACTATCTTCCCATGAAGTTTAAATCATGAATTGCATCTGATAACCACACAGATTGTAGAATTAATTACCCGTTAATCACCAACTGATTCTCCTGAGCATCTGCACTTTAAAAAACTTTGCCAACACTGCCATTGGAACCCAGAGGACTTACTTGACCAAGACCCAAAGATATCGAGGTTCAACAAGATCCAGATCCAGAACTGCAGCAAACACCATCATAACTCCAGGATATACATCTGACAAGCGCGGTACATCTACCTAAATGTGAGTGCATCCCATTATTGCGTGTACACCAACAATTCCATTGCTTAATTATATTTATTGTAGGTTGTGATTCTGACATTAATGATCAGGGTACCTGAAACCTCAGTCTTTCCTTTGTGTATAGCTTAACCTATAATTATTACTTGGGATATTTCTTTAAGGTACAAAGTTGTCCTTTCAAATCACCCACACTGATAATAAAACTGCTACAAGTCTTTGCAATGGGAGAATAAGTTAACATTAAGGACACTTAATAATAATTTAAAGTCAAAGCAGACCATTAAGGCGTTTTATATGTTGCTCCGTTTAACTCCTCATGCTATAACTTGTCTTTATAGTGAGTTTTATGAGATTGCTTGTATAATAATAACATTTTATACAGCTATCAACAGGGGGGAAATTAATTCCTGCAAGCAAATCAGCTAAAATAGACTGTAATCCTGCAGCCAGCAAAACTGTATTTAGTTTAATTTAGGATTTGCAAAGACAGAATATAGTGTGTGTGAAATATCTATAGGTTTTGCAATCCAAGAATATTTGCATGTTTAGTAATTACAATTTGGTTTTCAACTGGATTTCTGCATGATCCTGAAAACTCAAGTGCTCAAAAGCTGAACATTGTAACTTCATTCCACCCAAGGCTAACATTTCTTATAACAGTTTCCCTCAATGTCAATGGTGCAATCATCACCCTTTCCCCATATGGTCACTGCCTTGGTGTCACCCTTGACCTTAACCTCTAATTCACCATTCACATTCAGTCTGCTGCCTACATCTTAAAAAACATTGCCTACATTTGCCCCTTCCAAATACGAGATGCAGCTACGGCTTTTGTTAATGCACTCATTATCTCCCATCTTGACTACTCCAGGTATGTCTTAGTTGGTCCCCCTCATACCCCCTTGTCCCTTTATCAATCCATCATCCATCTGTACCCATGACTGACCACCTCTCCCCTCTGTCAATGGTTGCCTGTACACTTGTTTACCTCACTGTCAATGCTCTTCAAAGCCGTTCCCCTACCTACATCTCTTCGGTTATTAACAATGCTGCTAGTTTCCTCTACTCTTTTCATGATCTTTTCACCTCCGTAAGGATACATATTAATTGATAGGTTAACTCCACTCCACCCACCTACCCCTCATCTTTCCTAGCTTCTCTTCTGTTGTCAGTCTGTACGTTTATATAATTCATTAGTATGGCTGGTTCATCTCAAGCATTGTCATATTAATTATTGTATACCCCCAATTCTTTTCAGATTATAATCTGATTTAAACAGGACCCTCCTTACCTATCTGATCAGATGGGATCTGACGGTGATCCCTGTTTTATTCCTTGTTAATATAACTCTACATACGTTTTGCATGCGTTAGAGTCAGATTAAAGCTTTTAGATATAATATTGTAAACCTGATTTTGGGCTGTCACTACTGCCTTATGTACTCAATGTCCCATGAGCACTAAGCTCTAACATATACTGGTGAGCACCATGGTACTGCTCAGCTCCCTCCTTTGGCAACCTCTTTCTGATGGCTGCAACACTTACCTCAATTACCGTACTTACCGGCGTATTACACGCACCGGCGTATAACACGCACCCTCGCCGGAACCGGAAGTGCGGGAGACGCGGCTGCAGATCGTGCAGCACAGAAAGTTATCGGCGTATAACACGCAGGTAGGGTTTAAACTTATTTTTTTAGATATAAAAGTGCGTGTTATACGCCGATAAATACGGTACTTACCTCAATTACCTCAATTACTATATCTGTAATTGCACAGCATATTCAAGGTGCGGCCTTACCATTGATTTATACAGAGGTAGAATTATATTTTTATCCCGCGAATTGATGCCCCTTTTTATACACAACAAGGAATGGCCAAAAAACAAAAAGAAAAACTCCAAATCTAGTAATAATTTCTGAGGTTTTAAAGGCATCAGAAAAGCAGTATGCTGGGTTGCATAGCTAGAAACATCAATAGCAGAAAGAAAGAGGTGGTTCTGTCACTTTACAGACCTCACCAAGACTATTGTGTACAGTTATGGAGACCCCCATCTCCAGAAACATACTGACATATTGGAATTTTCCATGGGTGTCCCTGCCTCCTTGTTCCCTCAGTATGCATAAACTGCTGTTTTGTTTGTGTTGACAATGCTTCAGAGTCACCTTTTACAGCTTGACTATTTTAAAATGGAGCAGTGACATTCTCCGATTAAGTCAGATGCCTCTTGCAACAGGTAGCCATTTGGGAATAAGGTTTCTATATGGGACACTGAACTGAACTGCAATTAGTGGTCTTTTTGGCAATAGTTGAAGGATGCATGTTATGTTACATGCAATGCCATCACTTCAGTGTTTCAAGTTCCAGGCCACAAGGGAAGATCCTGAAGAGTGCCAGAGGATTATGAGTAGGTGAGTATTCATGATAACTGTTAGGGACCAGGAACCAGACGGACACAAAACGTAAAATGCAATCACCTTTATTGTAATGACAATAGCGAACAAAGCCAAATCGTGATCCAAAAGCATATACCAAAAGACAAGCCGGGGTCAGGAACCAAGACGGGTACTCAGACAAGCCGGGGTCAGGAATACAGAGATCAGCGAAGTCAGGAACAAGCCAGGAATCAGGAGCCAGGAGGGACGTCAGAGAAAGCCAGGTCATACACAGGAATTCAGGAACACAGCGATAGCACTTGCAGCCAGAAACAACACAAGGGCAAGGAGGAAGTGAAGTTCAGCTGCTTAAATAGCCAAAAGGGGCTGGCTGTGGGCTGGACAATGGGCTGAGTCACAGGAGTGACAGGAGTGTAGCCATGGCAACCCAGCCAAGCTGTATAGCCTCCAGCAATGCAGCAGAAAAGCAGCTAGACCATAACAATAACGCTACAGGTAATCAAAAGCTTTAAAATGATTTTAAATTTTAATCATTTTACAATTTAAATATACGGTATATTACTTACATAATAATGGTTTCTATTTAAAAAAATATATTTGGCCAGGATGGTGAGAGTTCCTCTTTAATGACTGAGGAGGAAATTAGAATTGCTCATGAGGTGGGATTCTAATACTTTTTTATTGCTTAATTAAACATTTATTTAGAACTGTAAAATGAAGGATTATGGGGGGAGGGGGCAACAATGCTCATTCTATATAAGGATTGCAATAAACATATTATTTCATATGAAATACTCCATAGAAACAAAAACTGAAAATGTATTATTTTTTCCACTGCCAAAAATAATAAAACATTTCTAGAAGAACCACTAGAGGTCACCTCTGTATCAATGTAATAAAAGTTTAAAAGTTATTTCCATGGTATTAATAAACGGAAAAATAATTATTCATGTCAAAATTTGACTAATTCGGGGTTTCCCAGGAACACTTAATTATCATGCTACACAAAGGCAGACAGTGATATAGCTAAATCTTATTTAGAATTAAAAAACAATTTATCATAACTTGTATGCTTACCAAAAATGTGCCTATAGTTTTAAGTGATGATAAGCATCCAAATGAAGATAAACCCAAAAAATTAAAATCTGCATTAATGTAATTGTGATGATTCATCTTGCATTTAAAACTAAATAATTGTACATAAATGCAGTGACACAGTATAAAAGAAATAAAAGATGACAATAATTTTTCTTACTTATTTGAAATAACATGAAATTATGTTCAGACATGATGTTAAAACAAGAAAAATAAAATGTTATAAAGAAAAAAGCATAGACAAATTTCATAGGCACATGCAGCATTAATAATGTTTTCTTCTACAACAAGACAAATGCATCATTGCAAATGTATTCATGCACAGATGAAAGGTTCTCCCACAAGATCACATCATATACATAATAAGAACTTATGCTGCTGCACAGCAATACAACAAAACAAAATAGTATGATAGTCTACCATTTATCTAAACTATGAATTTGAAGTTATATATAATTTACTCCACTGTTTGACACATATTAAGAACTTCATTGCAATTGCAGTTGAGGATATATCACCATACTTGAGAACTTTCCAGAGTAGGCTACCTTGACCTCTTCTAGAGGATTGGCTTTTTGAAGGGACACCACCACCCTTCCCTGAAAAGGAACAAACTGACCTGGAGATCCAAGAAAACTGGGGTTCACTCTGAGACTCCTTGTCAAACGTACCTTTGCCAGATATCAGTGTGTACATGATGACTAATGATTTTGTTGGACAATGTATATTCCTGAATATTATCCATTAACAAATTTTCACATCATTTTCCAAACACAACTGCGAAGGGGCCCGGGGGACCAGTGCAACCACTTCCTGTCTCTCTGTGCTGCTTCAAAATTATTCAGAAGGGGCCCTTTCTGCATGTTTGTACGCATGTGAGCATGCATCTATGTATAAGTGTTTGTGAACATGCATGCCTATGTATAAGGGTGTGTGAGCATGCATGTCTATGTATAAATGTATGTGAGCATGAATATGTATGTATATGTGTATATGAGCATGGATGTCTATGTGTAAGTGTATGTGATTATGCATGTCTATGTATAAGTGCATGTGAGCATGGATGTATATTTGTGTTCGTGGGTATGAGTATGTGTGTGTGTTAGCATTTGTAAATTTGTGTAAGTGTGTTTTCATATGTATGCCATAGTGTATTTGGGGGGTCGAGGAGCAATGATGGCACAGACAAACTGTTTGGGGCAAAGATGGCACAGAAAAGCTGTTTGCGGCACTGACAAGCTGGAGCAAAGATGGCACAGGCAGGCTTTTTGTAGACTACCATATTTGCTCGATTATAAGATGACCCCCCCAAAATCTGAATATTAATTTAGTAAAAAAAAAAAGCCTGAATATAAAAAGACCCTATAGGAAAAAGGTTTTAGCAGTAAATGTTAATTTGAGGTCTGATTATAAGACGACCCCGATTATAAGACGAGGGGTATTTTTCAGAGCTCTAAAAAAAACCTCATCTTATAATCGAGCAAATACGGTATATGTGAGACTATATGTAAGGGATGGATATGGCCCACTAGAAAGAAAAAAAAACTAAGGATGTGGGGTATTTCCGTAATCAGGAGTTGCAGCTAAAAAATCTTGGCTGGGTTTCCCCGCTGTAACACATACCCTGCGCAAAAAATATAAGCAACACAGAAGTGTTGAAAAAGCGCATGAAATAATTTCTGCGGCCTCTTTTGACAGTGATTGGTGGCCAAATAGCTGTGTGAAAAGTGCCCAAATACTCCTGATAAGATAGTCTGGGTTGTCTGCTTTACAGAAGTATATACTTTTGTGGGTATTTTTGCTTTATTTGTTTATTTGAGAGTTGCAATCCCATCATACCTAATGTAAAAATTATACGGCTTTGTAAAGAAAACTGCACACCTTATAGTATGTTCCCTATAAGTGCTGAGAAAGTATAGAAATTATATATAAATTAGGTATGTCTGAAATCTGGACACCTGAATTGATACACTTGGGGGGGATTTTCCATCACTTTACCTTATTTTGTGAGAATTCAGTGAGGAAAATATATAAAAATTAGTTTTTTTCCTAATTTTTGGTAGTTTTTACTAAATTTCTCATCCTAAATTTTCAGCTATTTATCTAACTATGGTATCAAAAGAAAGCCCTCTCTCTCTTTGAAAAAAAAATATAGTTTACATGGCTACACTATTCACAGAAAAGGGGAATAATCACTGAACCGACATGGCAAAAATGGCAAAATTGCTCCGGGACTTGAGGTACCAAAAACCCCTGGGACTGAAGAGGTTAGGAAACTACAGAAAGATAACAAACAAAATGGTAAAATCCAGAAACATAAATATCTTATGTTCTAAAATGTATGTTAAAGTAAAATCATATTATGATTGTATTATCATATATAATGATGTTTTGATTGAAGTCTGCCATGAGACAGTATATCAATAGCTCATACTTTAAATAAATTTCATAACAATGTATACACATAAAATGTAATTGAAGAAGACAGATAATAGTTTGAGTAATTTGCAGTTTGTAAGATATAAAACCAACACAGCAGCCTGTGAGTCTGACAATTTGTCATGGGGCCCATGGATGTCATACATGATATAATGATATTGCATTTATATTCTATGAGGAACTTGGCATGTGAAATATTATAATGTACAGGAGCTAAAAATTTATTCTCATTATGCCAGTTTTTGGAACCAATTAGACAAATCCATTTTGTTAAGAAAGATGTATACATATGTAAATTAAAATTAAGTAAATTGTTGTTATTTTACAACAATCTGTTAAAAAAAGAAATTGGTCTTTTTTACTTACTAAGAAATGTGTCACAGGGTGTAAAGATCACTCTTGATGATTCAACATCCTAATCTTAACATTGCCAGTTTTAGAGCAGTGTGATTTACTCATTATCCCCTGCCAGACGTTGTTCTGTTTCCCTGTGGCATGACCTACAGTAAGATAAAGCGAGAGAACTGTGTGTAATGCCGGTAAGGTTATTTCAACTTGATGTCTATTTTGAGTCGAAAAACACAATTGTCTTACACCACTGCTTCTTCCATCTATGTGAAGATCTTATACCTCCATTCTCCAGCCCTTAGTTATTATTATTATCATTAGATGGACATTGACTACATATCAGTTAAGGATGTGCTTATATGGTGCAGGGCCATCCTTACCACAGCACATAATGGGGCCATCCACAGCTGCCTCTTTCCTTACTGAATTTCAATGACCCAGCTAACTACTGTGTGTCAAGGATTAGAGGCAGAGAAACAACGTATGTAAAGCTCAGAAAAATAAATAACACCTCCCTCTACCGATGGTTTGTTTCACAGGCATTTATTGTCAGAGCAATTTCCTATGACACCATCTCTCATCTGTTCCCTTACTGTACCATCCCCTTCAAATTCCTGACCTACAGATCCATTAACAACTCTGCACCCCAATAATCTACAGAAGATGAGCCATTTAAATTATGGCATGTCTGTACTATTTAATCAACAACTGTTAAATGGGACGGAGAATGAGTATGCAAGCTACTTAGCATTAATGATGATAAAATATATGATATATTTAAAGCATAGTTTAGTTGCTTACTTTCAAATTAGTAAGATGTGTGCCTAAAAAGACCTTGTAGTCACACAGCATACCTATTCACAGTATCAATTAAGCACTGAAAAGGGCAGAGACAAACCATGGGATAGTTCATAGTTTATAGTACCATAATTACTCGATTATAAGATGACCCTGATTATAAGATGAACCCCCAAAATGTTAATATTAATTTAGGAAAAAAGAAAACCCTGAATATAAGACCCTATAGGACAAATGTTTTACTAGTAAACATTAATTCACATGTAAACTATTTTTTCATACTTAATAAAAACTATGATTGGGAAAAATGCAGTTTTGTTTTTATTTATTTTTATTTGCCAACCTGCTCCCCAGTTATGCCCTATTCCTTCTTATATGCCACTCTGCCCCCAGAAATGCCTTATAACCCCTATATGCCACTGTGACCCCCAGATATGCCTTTTACCCACTTATATGCCACTCTGCCCCCAGAATTGCCTTATACCCCCGATATGCCACTCTGCCTCCCTGATATGCCACTGCCTCAGAATTAAATGTACCCACCTATATGCCACTCTGCCCCCTGATATGCCCCCCCAACTAACCAGTGAATCCCCGTGCTTCAGACTCCCTGGTGACTAATAGGGACAGCCGATAAATGTCTACGCGATGCACGTAGAAAACCTCTGCTGCCCGGGACTCCTATGACTGCCAGTACTTATTCTGGGGCTTCTATGACCAAGCGCTGGCATGCAGTGTTCAGTAAAGAAACCCGGCAGAAGTGCCGTGCAAAAGGGGAGGTTGTCTGCACGCATCACCCAGATGTTCACCAGCTGCCAGGAAGGAGGATCCAGGTCCCCTGCAGCGCTGCAAGGGATCCTCCTCTCTGACACCCGGAAAACATCTGCACGATGCACGCAGACAGCCTCCGCTTCTGCCCGGCACTTCCGCTGGGGCTTCTATGATGGAGCACTGGAAGGTCATATCATGCCAGAGCTTGCTCATAGAAGCCCCAGAAGAAGTGCCAGCACCAGCGGAGGTTGCCAAGGAGGAGGATCCAGGTCCCCTGCAGTGCTGTGGTGGATCTGGATCTTAGTCTTATAGTCAGTCCTATATCTGAGGTTTGATTATAAGACGACCACGAATATAAGATGAGGGGTATTTTTCAGAGCATTTGCACTGAAACACATCAGATTCCTCCATGGATCAACAAGCACTAAATAAATATTAATTCCTATACCATCATACATATCCCTCTATGTTCTGCTTCATTAAAAAAGTATCCAGGCCCTTTTAAAAGCATCTACTGTATTTGCTAGCACCACCTCTTCAGGCAGTGAATTACACACTTTTATTGTCCTTACTGTAAAAAAATTTAGTCCTTTGTCCTTTGTAATGTTCTATTAAGTCTTTAGAGAGCCCTTTGTATGGGCCCTGTACACATTTATATAACATTATCATATCCCCGTTTCACTAATGGCTATGGATAAGTCCTATTTATTAATACAATTACACTTTCATTTAAATACATTAACTTTTTTTGTTTTTGACTGTGTCCTTCATATAACCATTTAGCTAAACTTCTCATCCCTGTACAGCGCTATGGAATTTGATAGCGTTATATAAAACAATAAATAATAATAATAATCATAATAATAATAATAACACAATGAAACTACAAAAGAAATTGGCTTCAATGATAACTCATAACAGGAGCTAGTGCTATTCTTGCTCCTGTTACTCTAGTTCATAAAATCCCACTAAAAACAATTTGAAATTTACCTTTCAATCTTACATTTATTCACTCCTAGCTTTTTTGGTACGAGTATACAATACTGATGTAAATATTGCATGCTGGAAAAAATAGTGATAATATTATGTGGATAATATCCCCTTGTTATCCAAAATAAAAACATAATAAATGTTTTTAATATAATTGTTGCTTGCTTCTTACTAAACATCATTATTTAGTCACTAGGCGGCGCTAAATCTCTACTCAGCTTTAATTTTAGTGGATTTCTAGTCCGGTGATGTATTTTTAGCTATCTGTCTGCCAGTGATATATGGTTTTATCTATTGCCATTTAAAGATGGTGCGAGATTCTTACACATTGAAATGTTTATAACCCATCATTAACTACAAGAAGCAAACAATTTAATTATGTTTTATAGCTTAGAAACAAACCTGCTTCTCATTTCCTACTTAGTCTAAAATTGATGTTCTGAATTTACACTCAGTTAACCATTGTTTCTATGGTATGAATCCAATAAAAAAAATAAAAACTATTTGCCTCTAAGGATTCAGCATGTTGTTATCGTGTTATCACTTATGACCTCATGAAATGTTTTACACTTAGAGTACATGCGGTTGGCCAGGGGGACCCGTGGTAGCACACTAACACTACGTTTTAGCTATTGTGTCAAACACTTTTTGTGTTGTTATGTGGAGCTGCTGATCATCTGCAGAGTCTGTCGGTAGCTATGAATCTTACTCTGGGATGAAGTCTTTTATTGTTAAAAGTAGACCTGAGCACCAGCCAACTGTTCGTGTTCATCTTCGTGGGGAAAAAACAGAAATTTTTACTTACCGTAAATTCTCTTTTCCCCAGTATAGTGGCAGTACCGGTGGGCTTGCTCTCTCTCTCTCTCGGGACAAGCACTCTAAAAGATAGTAAAGGGTTAAGCTCCACCCTCCTCTTACCATACTCACAGAACTCCGCAGATCAGTTAAACAAGAGGACCAACCAGTAGTACAAAAAATCTTTATTTATGAAATTTGGGAGGGAAACACGTACTGCCACTATACTGGGGAAAAGAGAATTTACAGTAAGTAAAAATTTCTTTTTTTCCCGGCGTATAGTGGCAGTACCGGTGGGATATAACAAGATCCCCCAAAACAAAAAGGGAGGGAAATAGTAGTGAAGAACCTGAAGCCCAAACTCAGCTTCTGAAGCAGAGTAAATGTCCAGTCTATAATGTTTAAGAAAAGTGTTCCAGGAGGACCAAGTGGCTGCTTTACAAATTTCACCCCGAGAGACTGAAGACCTGGAAGCCCAGGAAATGGAGACGGATCTCGTGGAGTGAGCCTTAATCTGAGATGGAAGAACCGCACCACAGGAGTCATATGCCAGACGGATGGTGTCCATGAGCCATCGAGTTAAGGTTGATTTTGAAAACTGCTTGACCCGACGACTTGTCATGGAACTGAAGGAACAGATGGTCAGATGAACGAAAGGAAGAAGTACGCTTCAAATAAACGGTAAGAGCTCTCTTAACATCCAAAGAATGCCATTCATTTTCTTCCGACGACGAAGGGTCTGGGTAAAATGTTGGAAGGACTATAGGACTATATGCTGGTTAATATTAGCTTGAGATAGTACCTTAGGCAGGCAGGATGGCCTGGGATACAGAACCACTTTGTCTTGATGAAAAACGAGAAAGTCTTCCGAGGCTGAGAGAGACTGGAGTTCCCCAATCCGTCGTGCTGAGGTAATACCTACCAAAAACGCAGTTTTCAGGAAAAGGAATTTGAGTGAGACTTCTTGAAGAGGCTGAAACGGAGCAGAGCACAGAGCCTTGAGTACCATGATCCCATGGTGGAAAAAAAGATCTAACAGGAGGGCTTTTAATCATGATATCCTTAAAATTTTTGAATGAATGCTAAATCGACAAGCAGAAAATGGCTAAGAGCAGAGATCTGACCCTTAAGGGTCATGACCTTGAGGCCTGCTTCAAACCCCAGATTCAAAAAAGTGCAGAATGACCGGAATGGACAGAGGTGAAGTCTACAGTCCTTGAGATTGACACCATTCAAGAAACTTTCTCCAGGTTCTTAGAGAAACTTTGGCTGTAGATAGTCTTACTGAACCCAAAAGGAGATTAGCCATGACGGGGTCTATACCTTGACCTTCCAGGATTAGCCTTGCAGCAGCCATGCCGTCAATATGAACAGTTGAAGAGTGTGGAATCCCCTTGTTCTCCAAGATATCTGAAGATAACAGAAGTTCTCAATGATTTATCGAAAGTTGGCAAGGGTCTGAAAACCAACTCCGGTTTGGCCAGAATGGGAGAACCACCAGCACTCTTGCCTTGTCAATTTTGATCTTGAGTATCACTCGAGGAATTATAGATACCGGAGGAAAGATGTACGCCAGATTGAATCGCCACTTGATCTCCAGACCATCCAGGAAAGGAGGGTAATCCATCTTGTAGAGAGAGGCAAAAAGAGAAACTTTCCGATTCAGTCTTGTCGCCATGAGATCCACTTCTGGATGGCCTACTTTTGCAACTAACGTTTGGAAAACAGTCGGGGGCAGAGACCATTCTGCTTGGGAGCATCTGCTTCTGCTGAGATTGTCTGCAAGTACATTGTTCTGACCTCTTATGTGGACAGCTGACACAGCCTCTAGATTAATTTGTGCCCATAGCATGATTTTGGTGCATAGATTTTGAAGACTGGTTACTCTCGTGCCCCCCTGTCTGTTGATATAGGCTACCATCGTGGTGTTGTCGGATTGAATCATAGTTACATAGTTACATAGTTATATAGGCTGAAAAAAAAATATGCGTCCATCAAGTTCAGCGTTTCCTTCTCTCTCACATTCTTCCTACCTTCTCTGGCGACCGCTTCCATGTCTTGCAACTCTGCTTCTTCTCTAGCATCATCTTCATCTTCTTGTTCTTCATCTTACCTTTCCTCATCTGCAGATATGGTTTCCCATTCACCTTTCGCAGAAATGGCAGCTCTTCTGTTGGCAACTGTTGGCAAATTGGGGGAGAGGACGTCACCAGAAACTATGCCATTTTTCAAAAGTTTACCAGAAGGTAATGTTAGCAGAGATGCGGATGAAGAAAGAAGATGGAAGACAGTCCACGAAATTCGAACGTAAATGTGGAGCTTTTTGCTTTGTTTTTATTCGTTTTGTGGGGAGTTTGTCTTGTTTTTAAGGATTCCTACCTATTAACAAAATATGCAACTTTGGATAAATTTGTGTGAATCCAAATGCACAAGTCTAACAAGTACCAACCCAACAACTGTCCATCTCCTATATTGCAACATTGTACCTAAAAAATATCCGATTAGAACCAAGCCATTGTAACATTGTACCTAAAAATATCCGATTAGAACCAAGCCCTTTGGTGCCCTCAGGTGTGTGTGTGTCTAGATTACTAACTTCTCCTTGTAACAAACATAACACTAACCACACCCATTTTCTATGTCAAATACACTACATAACATGACACCCACTGTAAGGCACTTACCTCGGGGAACCTGGTTTTCCGGCAGACATCCTCGTCTTCTCCCCAGCAGGAACGACGTCGCCGCGGCACAAGACAGCCGCACGCTCGCGAGGCCGTCTCATGAATATTTATGAGGCAGATCGCCTCTTGGATTCTGCAGTGTCGATATGGCGACGGAAGACACGGTTACGTTTCTGATGCCCAGGACCGCCCCCCCCGGCTATTTAAAGTTCCCATACACTTATGCCAGTGCTCAGTTTCTCAGCATACCTCTGAGCATTTCTGTGTTCCTGATTCCTTCCATGACCTCTTGTATCCTGACACCGGCTTGCTATACAACCACCCGTAACCTCTGGTATCCTGACCCAGGCTTGCTATACATACACACCCGTGACTTCTGGCATGCTGATCCGGCTTGTTACTCGACCACCTGTGCTTACAGTCACACAGCTAGAGTGCCCTGTTATCTACTCCAGGCCTCCTAGTGCGTGTTCAGTGTTGAGCAAGCGTGTTCATTCCTGCAGTTCCTACTTTCGACAGTGCCAGCTTTGCATTTAAACAGTTTACCAGTGCCAATATTCCCTCAAACAACCTATTGGTGCCATCTTTTCCCCCTACACAGCTTATTAGTGCCACCTTTGCTGTCAAACAGCTCCTCAGTGCCATTTTTGTGCTCAAACAAGATGTCTGTGGCATCTTTGCCCCCCAGACAACATCACACAAAATGTATGAGAGACACCCAGCACTCAGACTTTAAAGAGGGCCGTGAGCATGAAGAGGCGGAGCATGAAGTCTGTGTTATTCATAGCACCCAGATGCGCCAACTTCGGCTTGGCTCTATGACTGCAAAAAATAAGAAGGTAAAAGCGCTAAGAACAGTAAAAACAGCAATAAAATGTCCGTAAGTACACTTGGACAAAATAAAATGTACTAAAATGCACTTTGGTGAAATCAAAGTCCTATAAAAAGCAGCAGCCCACTTGCCAAGGTTTCCACTTCTTGGCTTGATAAATAACTTGGAGGTCACAGGGTATAGTGGTTGCGCATAGACGAGAAGAAAGTCACAGTAGTATAATATGTGGCTGGCACATGTGGTAAAGAGTTAAAGAATGAGTACTCACATTTTTCGGGGGCTTTATCAATTATTCCCACAATACTTGCATGGGCGATACAATCGTCGCCTGGGGATATCTTTCACAGCAGTCCTGTGTTGTTCTTTCTTTTGTTCTCAGGATAAGGTGCACATGAAAAGTTCAACAGAAATAGACATAGTGCTTTATGTATATGTAAAATGAATAAAACAAATAAAAACAGTTCACTATGTAATCACAATATGGTAAGCAGTAAATGGATTGCTCACACCTTCTGGCGTAGGTGGAATGATCCCCACCAATGATATAGTGGTCGCAGGTCAGATGTTGGAAGCATTTCACCTACCCAATAGGCTTCCTCAGAGTGTGTACAGTGACAAGGTTATGCATATCCGCCCCAGAAATGCCTTATAACCCCTATATGCCACTCTTCCTCTTAGATATGCCTCTTGACCCGCTATTTGCCACTCTGCCTCCCTGATATTCCTTTTAACCCCTTATATGCCACTCTACCTCCCTGATATTCTCTTTAATCCCCTAAATGCCACTCTGCCTCCAGAAAGCCCTTATACCCCCATATTCCACTCTTACCCTCCCCCGACTTACCAGTACTTCCCTAGACTTGTCCCCTGTGCTTCAGATTCCTTGGTGTGTAGTGTTGGCAGCCGGTGAAGGTCTGCACAATGCGGGCAGAAAACCTCCGCTGCTGCTGCCGAGACGTTTATGAATGAGCACCAGAAGGTCATGTGACACCGGCGCTCCATCATAGAAGCCCCGGCAGAAGTGCTGGCAGCAGCGGAGGCTGTCTGTGCACATTGCGCAGACCTCCACCGGCTGCCGGAGAGGATCCAGCGCTGCAGGAGATCTGGATCTTAGTCTTGTAGTCAGACCTCTATTTGAGGCCTGATTAGAAGATAAGCATTTGGAAAAAAAAAACTTGTCTTATAATCAAGCAAATACGGTACTATGTATTGTAAGTTAAACTTACTGGGTTTATTTTTCTTAATTAAAGACAAAAGTCTATTGTAACAATACATTACATATAATTTGCAAATCCATAATTTGTGAAGATAGACACATAAAAACAAGCATTTCTTATTGGTCTTACTTTTAGGTTATACCAAAATATACTAAAATTCAAGTTTTATAATTTAATATCTGTTTAATATTTGATAAAGTGATTAATAGTTTCCAATTTTAAGTAATAATTTAAAATAATTTAAAAGTGAATAACACTAATAACATCATGTATTATAATGAGGGATTACAATAGAAATGTTTTTGTGTCAACTAGTTTTTTTTATGTCCAAGTCATAGAAGTCTCCAACAAGCTCTCTTAAGCAACAGTGGGACATAGTAGATATATAATAAAACTGATCATTTTAATAGATGTAAAATGTGTTACTACATAAGATACACAAGCATCCAGTTAGGGATATTGGTTCATGTAACTGTAATTCAAGACTTCTCTTTTCTTTGTGAAGCTGTGGATTTGATTAGTGTTGTTGTCTGAAACACAATATTCACAGATATGGTATCTTCTTTGCCATGCAAGACAAAGTTTAAGTTACTCGAAAGCAACTTTTAATTGAAGTGCTGTAGCTGGATTCTCTACATGGAGATAGGAGAACTGTAATGATAGGTTGGTGTCTGGCATCTACCTTTTTTCTTAACATATAGTGTGACATACATGGTAGCAGGTTACTTGATTGCCTAAACTAATGAGAAGGCAATGATATCAGGAGAGAGGGAACAGTACAGCATCATCAACTGACATGTCAAACAGTTTACTGTAATCAAGTGTCAAAAGGTTTCAAATAAAAAATAGATGGAGGTGGATGACAGATGATCTTGTCAGCTTTGTGGATTAACTAATTGGAAAATTATAAGGTTTAACAACAAAATATTATTAAACTATAGTTACAATTCAAAAGGAGATGTATCACAACAAAAGTATTAGGGTCCAGCTCAAATGGGATCTGTGACTACAATTAACACTCTTGGGGATTGATTAGTGTTTGTCTGCTGTGAAAGTATGGAGGGATTTTGTGACTTAACTATATTTAAATAGGTCACATTACCATGGATCAACAGATCTTAAGTATAATACCAGGCATCTAACTGTCCCTGAATTTCCCCACCAGAGGGACTGTGCAGTACATCAGAAACTTCTGGAATACCTACAGTTCCTGAATACTGTATTTTATTATTTATACCTAAAATCACACATGCAGTCTATAAATCACAACTCATCATTGATTTTTTTTTATATTTATTTTTTTATTTTTACTTTTCTTCTCTGATGGGTCTATTCCTATGCATGATTTCCAATTCTTGATCTACCTGTTGCTGGTTCTGACCGCCGTCTCCAAGTTGAAAATTTCTTAACTGACCTGATCTCTATTTAATCATATGTACTGTACCTGCTGACTTTGGCTACTCTACAACAAATGCTTGCTTTGATAACTACCCATGTTGCACTACTGCTCCATTACAATTATTCTTGTGCTGCCTGCTATCCTTTCAGGAGTTGAGCAAGTGGAAACACCTTAAGACAGCATAGAAGTATGAGTGATTCACTGCCCAATGCCAGTGAATGTGACAGTGGCATTACTAGGTGCCTTCAAAAGTTTGGGAATTAAAACACTATGGCAGCTTCTCATACTTTCTAGCTTTCCAGACTCACCAGTAGCCACAGTACTTCCACAAAAGGGTGGGCCATGGGAACAATTGGGGGAGAGGGTGTGCCGCAAGCTCCGTCCTTTTGCGGAAGTGCTCTGGGAGGCCTGGTTCATGAAGAAGTAGACAAAAAAAGAAGACTCAGGGAGAAGCAAACAAAAAGGAAGACAAAAGAAAAAGAAGTTCCATCAGAAGAAGTAGAGTAGCTGTAAAGGAGACAGGGGTGCAGGTCGGGAGAAGTTAGGGAGACATTGAGAGAATGAGTGAGTGTGAGTAACAGTGAGTAAGCTGTACCACCATCTGTGTCTGAACCACTATATCATGACAGAGGTAATGCTGTACCACCGGCTGTGTCTGGCTTGCTATATAATTATAGGAGCAATGCTCCTATAATAAGTATGGCCCAAGTATGGCCCAAGCACACATACATTTCTGAAGAAGTGGCCCACTGCAGAAAAAAAACTTAAGACACCCTCAATGAGAAGCATTACAGGGATGTAATGGATGGGCTCCATATGCAGCTGTCCCATCTAGAATCAGTGTGCTTGTGGTACTTGATTAGCTGATGCAGCAGTACTGCCAGTATCTGTCAAACACAAATCTATAGTTAAATTGTTTGATTCGGGAACTTAAAGCCTCCTTTTTAAAATTTAAATTGTAATTGCATTTATTTTTTTATAAATGGTTTGTTAAAGTGAAAAACACATGGTTATGAATTAGTAGTCACACTTCATACGTCAAATTATAAAATCTACTGTATGCTTGTTGTTTAGTGTCTCTATTGCACTATTATGACAAAAAACAAGTTACTTTCAGAATGTTTTCATCCTTTTTCTTGAAAGAATAACTGAGAATACAGAACCAGTTACTGAAAAACCGTTATAATATACCAAAAATCTAACTAGACTGTTTGGTGGCATAGAATATTTACATGTTGTGAAACTAGGCAATATCATGTAATCTGTAAACTGATAAACATTGTTTTCTCAATGCAATTAGGTGTTTTTAATATGGATTTGGGAATACTGTAAAGGTACAATTGATTTTTTTTCAATAAATGATCGTCTATGACAGGACACACAATGGTTCTGCCTATTGTTGGAGCAGAAGGCTTATTGTTCAGTGTGATAGATGCAACCTTACACACTTAAAACCTTACACATCATCATCATTATGTTTTAGCTATTTTGGGTACCAATTAGATGTGTCAATGATATATATATACTGTATTTAACATAAACATGTCAATACACCCCTGAATACATACAGAAAGGGGCATTAATTACATTTTATGATACACAATGCAAATAGTGGTGCCTAGTGTAAGAAATGCTGATTAGAATGCCAATATTCAGAAATAGTTCATAATCAGAAGGTAATGTGAAGCTTGGTTAGCCTATATTTTAAACATTTACTGAAATTTCACAGATTTCCAGTTAGGTAAGCTTGTTTTAAGAATCCATGTAAAATATTCACAAAGTAGTGGTACTATATTATGAATTCTTCTTTAGCAAGTCTGTCTATGATAGTAAATTGTTCCTTTACATTGTTTTCTACATTTCAGCAGTAAACATGAGAACATGAACATGAGTGAAAATATGGCTAACATATGGAAGAATTAGCATTGGTTATAAAAAAATAAAATAAAAAGACAAACTAGCCATTTAACAAAGGACAACATAGCACGTAGTTGTGTTTTGCCAAATTCATACAGTGTAGCTACATTTCCTCTTTACAGAAATACATTTAGAGGACAAGATGACAGTTCAGACAGTTTTTATTCCTATAAGATATCTGTCAAGTGCTCAATTACAAAAAAGCACTACTATGATTAGCAGCTTCACTGCAAAAGGGGTAATTTTAAAGTGTTCCTTTACATGCAGTCAATCAGTGTAGACAGATTCATCCATATTTCATAGAGCACACTTTGCCATGCCATCATAACAATGTGTCTTTATTGTATGGGCTTTTTGTCACCTTTAACAAACAATGAATGAATACAGTGCTGTCCAATTTGTTTTAGTTATGGCAAGTACTATACTTTATTCAGTGCAGAAAGAAAAATGGAGGCTTTTGATTAAAGAATGCAACGCCACACAATTACAAGAACATATAGCTTCAAGAGACAGTCAAGAGACAGAGATGGAGCTGACTCCATTAGTATATAGACCTCCTCTCCGGAGAAAATAGTGGGAGTAGGGAAAGTGGCAAATACATATGGGGGATTCTGCACAATGCAGTTGAAAGAAGAACACTATGATAATGAAAACTGACATTTCAGTGAATATATGCATCAGAATATTAGCTGGATGTTTCATCAGACAGAGAGGAAATGTGAGTTCTGAATTTTGGGTGTTTTACATTTTGCACAGGCTTGTTGCTTTAGAGTATACTCCTATTACACGGTTATTCTATGATTAACACATTCAGCTCGGGTATTTTCCTAACCAAAGGATCAATTTATCATTTTTACCATATATTTGGTAAACCATGATTCCCAGTTTTCCACACAAATTATACATCATTTTGCTCAGGAGAAATATGACCTTCTTTTAAAATCATAGAAATACATAAAACCTAACAATTATTAGTGATAAACAAATCTATACTAAAATAGAAAAAACAATTATTAAAGATTATGTTTATGCTGCATAGGTATCTCACATTTTATTGACCTTAAATGAAAAAGCAAGTCACGAAACCTGGTATGACTTGGAATGTAAAGATATTCCAGTTAAAGATCTTCAATCTCTTTTCTGGATTCCCAGAAAAAAATCTAAAGAATTTATTAAAACTACAAATAATCCAGTGCTGGCACAATTACTGAAGAGTTGGGATTATATAAAAAACAAGATTAGGCTTGGAGATAAAATTATCCCATCCCTACCGTTGAAGATAATTGAAAACTTAAATGAAGATCTAAATTTAGCAGAATGGGCGAAAGCAGGCATAAACACGATAGCAGAGTTATATGATAATGTAAATATTAAAAGTTTTCCTGCACTTCAATTACAATTTTCTGTGTCTTCGGTCAACTGTTTCAAACATTTGAGAGTAAAAAGTTATCTATCCAACTTATTATATATAGAGGATAACAATAGATCCATAGGACTCCTTATAAAAATATGAAAAGCTAAAGACTATAGGAAAATCATTACAAAGTCTATGATGCTGATAAAATCATATAAAAAAGATTTAATCTCTCCAGTACTCAAAAAGTGGGAAAAAGATTTAAATAGGAAAATTGAGATATCAGATTGGGATCAAGCCCTGAATCTCACTAATAAATTTATTCATAATCTCAATTTGATTGAATTACAGTTCAAATTAATGAACAGGTGGTACAGAGTACCAACAATTTTAGCAAAAATGTATAAAAATAATATTCCAAATTGCTGGAGGTGTGGAGCATCAAGAGGAGATGAGCTCCATATATGGTGGAGCTGCTCCTCCATCTATAGATTCTGGAAAAGGATTTTCTTTCGTTTAGAAGGGATTTTTGGTCCCGAATGGAGATTGACTCCAGATCTGGCATTACTACACTTAAATCCCCCTAACGCAAATAAAAAAGATCTTCGACTTCTCTTACATTTATTACTATCTATCAAAATAGAGATTGCAAGAAACTGGAAAACCTCTGAAGGAATTAGCTGGAATAAAGTTAAAATCCAATTGATTTATCAACTCCAGATGGAAAAGGGAATTTTATCCCAATCAATCTGGAAACAAAATAGATATGATTTTTGGAACGCTTGGATAGACCAAATACAACAAGGCAGGTTAGACTGATAGAATCTCTAAATCAAGGCTGATGGCAAACCATAAAATTAATAATATTAAATACAAATCTTGGTGACATTATTTAATTATAATTAAGGTTAAGGTCATAACAGGGGAATTTTAATTATGTCTGATATGTTTTGTACCTGTATTTGTCTGTTCTTATTAGTTGGTTTATTGATAACAAACTTCTAAGAAATGTAATTTTGTACTTTGTTATAAAAAAATAAATAAAATAAAATAGAAAAAACATAAAATTTTTTGCAATCTTGCTTGAACATTCTTTATATGTAGTGCCACAGCGAAACAATGACCCAATTTATGTTCAACATCATCTCCTGATTACAGTCATTCCCCACATACATATTTTTATGTTTCAGATGATCACATGCATGCTTTATATATTACGTTTGGCTAGTCATTTTTTATAGTTTTTTACTTACTGGTATTAAATTTGATTTATTTACCTATTAATTATTTATTATTTCCATATTTGTTATTTTCTTAGTTTTTTGCACTGTACCCAATGGAGACTTGAGAGCCCCTTTTTTATGCCCAGTCATGTCCTGGTGGCATGACTGGGCTCCCAATAATTTTCATATATATATTTTAAATGTTCCTTTTTACTTTTATCCCCTAGTGTGTGTGTTCGGGTGTCAGTGTGGCAGAGCCTGTCCTGGGGTGTGTGTTGGGTGTTGGTGTGGCAGAGCCTGTCCGGGGTGTGTGTTTGGGTGTTTGGTATGGCAGAGCCTGTCCTGGGGTGTGTGTTTGGGTGTTGGTGTGGCAGAGCCTGTCCTGGTGTGTGTATGAGCACAGAAAAGAAACCCAGCACTCCAATCAGCTTACAATCCTTAGGTTACTTTATTCAGAGAAAGCAAAACAAAAAAAGCAATGTTTCGGCCAATGTGTCAAGCTCAAAAGGCCCTGTTTGGCCGAAACGTCGCTTTTTTTGCATTCTCTGAATAAAGTAACCTAAGGACTGGAAGTTGATTGGAGTGCTGGGATTATTTTCTGTGTTCGTATACTTCAAGAGGGTTTATGCTGTCCCTTTTTTTCCTGCTAGCACCCAGCTTCCTGGGAGTTGACTGCTGAAACATTTTTTCTTTTTTAACTGTCCTGGTGTGTGTTTGGGTGTCGGTGTGGAAAAGCCTGTCCAGGTGTGTGTTTGGTTATCTGTTTCCTTAATTTACAGTAGGAACTATTTCATTTTTACTTATCCAGAGATAAAACGCCATGCTGAATTTGTAGTGACTCCAGGGGACAAAACTTTCAAGGCCCTGAAATAATTTAGTGGAAAGTTAAGGTATTGTGTTACTCTATAATATTTATTTCCAGGATTAGTTGCGCTAAATTGTGGCTTCAGGCTTCCCATGTTGAATGACCAAGTATTATGTAAGTGTATGTACATATATGTTTTTTCATAAAAATGGGCTGCTCAGTCTGAAATGCCCGGGCCTATTTTTTGTCCCAGTCTAGGCCTGCACACATATGAGGTGTTTCCAAAACAGGACAAATACCTAAATACACTTTTGGAGTTTTTGTTCCATTTGCACTGGTTATATATAGTTTTCATAGGTGAAACTGTGAAAAGCTTTCTTTTTTCCTAATACCCCCCCCCCCCATATAAATATATATATATATAATTATTATTTCAAAAGAAAGCCCTACTGAAAAATCAATATATGATTTTGTGTGGGTGCACTAACTGAGAAGAGAGAAATTACAGTTGAAGAAAGACATAGCAAAACACAAAAACAGCAAACATGGTTAAAAGAAACCTGGTCCTGAAGAGGATAAGTCAATCTAATTTTATTACATATATATGTTTTACATTAATGTTTTAGGTTGGAATGCAGAACAGATGAGTCTACAAATGTTCTATGCTGTAACGTTTTGGATTTTCTGTAGTAAAGTAAGAATTCATTTATCATGTTTTGCCATTTTGGTGCTAAATAGATGATTCAATTCTATATCATCATGAGTCAGCCAGTCTCACATATCATGAGCATACTCTAGAGGATTAGAATGACAGGAGAAAATTGAATGTGTGCTGGGCTTGGTAATGAAATTATAGGAACAGCAAGTTTTTTCCTTCAATATAAACCAATAGATATGACATCTCTTTTAACTTCTCAAACCACATGTTTAGATTTGAAGTATTACTAATAATATACTTGCCTTGTACCGTATTTCCAGGGAAACTTAGAGGGATATTTAAGGTAGACATACAGTTAGCTATGGATTTTATTGAGCCATAAATGAATCCTTCTAGTGAATGTTGATATTCATAGATTTCACATGAGAGGACCCTCCATAGAGCGAAAAGAATCACCCCTTTACATCAACAGAAAGGGGCTGCTGAGACCTTAAACGTGTATGTATTCTCCAACTTACCCTGTGAATAGATTCGTCCAATGAAAAGTATCACTAACATCTACTGATTGTAAGCTACTAATGTTAATGCTGAATACAAAAAAACTGGAGCAAAACCAAAGAAAATATGAAATATTTTCACAAAGATAATGGTCTCCTGGACCAATTTGGAATGGTAAATATGACCACTATGCTGTGTGAGTTATGTAAAAGATATTAATGCAAGGTAGAGCAATTTTGAAAGTAATGCTACATTGTTATAAAAAAGAGATGCAGAATGGGTATGTCTCTTTTCCTTAGATCCACAGAAAATGGACATCCAGGCAAATAGACATTGTCAGGAACCACAACCCAATAAAAGTAACATCTTGTAATTACTGTCAACCGTCCCAGAAAATGTGTGAGAGGGAGAGATGACTCTTCTAAAGCAAGCAAATGTTTGAACAAAATCTAACAAAACGTGAGCTGTTTTCATTTGTTTTGTTGAGTCCCCCCTTGTTATTGAAGATTAGTATAAGTGCATTAATCCAAATGCACAAGACTAAATTATTATTTGTAAGTAAAACTAAGTAAAAATATTTTGCTGAAGCCATGGCACTTATGAGGACCACTTTTATTTTTTATTTTTATTGTTGCCACATTAACAATAAGTGATGCATAACCTGGATAAATAAATGCTTTGGTTTGCATATTCTCCAAGTCTTAACAGTGTTTGATTAAATCTCCTGCCTCTGCAGCTTGCTCAGTAAGGAGCTTTTTACACTAAAGGGCAAGAAATCGAAGGTCCTTAATATCTCATCTACAACATAATTGATATGTTTTAGCATTCAAAAAATGTCTGCTGATTCACAAGATAAATGGCTCAATTAGGCACTGTCAAATTATCAGAAGGTTGTTTGACCTAGATATTCTTGAAAACTAACCTATTCAAGGGTATATCCCGGTCTAGGCTGGCAGAGGTGTGTGTGTGTGTAGGGGGGGGAGTCACAGACTCTGGCCTGATCAACTGACTTCCTTGTGGACCATAGATCTCAATAAAACCATATGAGGTCTGTGCACATTTTATTTTCAAAACAGCCTATGTAATTTAACGTATTTGCTCGACTATAAGACGCCCCCACAAAATTTTAATATTAATTTAGAGAAAAAAGAAAAAGCCTGAATACCCTATAAGAAAAAAGTTTTACTAGTAAATATTAATTCACATGTAAACTATTTTTTCATATTTAATAAAAACTGCCCCCAGAAATGCCTTATATCCCCTTATATGCTGCTCTGCACTCCATATATATGCCTTACACCCCTATATGCCACTCTGCCTCCCAGATATGCCTTATACACCCCTATATGCCACTCTGCCTCCCTGATATTCCTTTTAACCCCCTATATGCCACTATGCCTCCCTGATATTCCTTTTAACCCCTATATGCCACTCTGTCTCCCTGATATTCCTTTTAATCCCCTATATGCCACTCTGTCTCCAGAAAGCCCTTATATCCCCATTTGCCACTCTTACCCTCCCCCGACTTACCAGTGCTTCCCTTGACTTCTCCCCGTGCTTCAGATTCCTTGGTGTCTAGTGGGGCAGCCGGTGAAGGTCTGCAAGATTCTATGAACAAGCACTGGAAGGTCATGTGATGCCGGCGCTCTGTCATAGAAGCCCCTGCAGAAGTGCCGACAGCAGTGGAGGTTGTATGCACAAATCGCACAGACCTCCACTGGCTACCAAAATGGAGGATCCGGGTCCCCTGCCGCGTTGGATCTTAGTCTTGTAGTCAGACCTCTATTTAAGGTCTGATTAGAGGACAACCTCGAATATAAGATGATGGCTATTTTTCAGAGCATCCAGCAAATACGGTATATAATGCAATCTCACATTTAAGTAAAGAGACTTTCGATTTTGCCACGGTGTCCTGTTTCTAATATACATAAAACTAACAATTATGCTTGTATGACATTGTACTATGCAAATTGTTTTCCCAAAATTGTATCTTATTTCTTTGACTTCCTCTGTTCTGAATGTATCAGCATAATGAATTGACAGGTCATTACAGCGTAGCTGTTTTGCCTACCTTCACCCATGTTGTCTCTGTTAATTGATGCTACACAACGTCCTTCACATAACCTAGTTCACTACCAGTCATCATTTCTAAAATTCCACTGAGGTTTGAAACATAAAGCCAATTTATTTATATTTTTCTTTTAGCTTTACAGTATTTTGCCAAGGGCACTTTTTGAAAATGAGCAACGTAATATGTATGAAAGACATATGTGTCTATGGCAATAGCAAGTCAAATGGATTGCCCAATAAGTACAAATAACATTAAAACGTACCAGTGCTTCTCAAATAAACAAATACAATATTAATAGATAAAATGGAAACTCTTGCTTTTCATTTTTTAAATTGTGTTTCAAAACATGTCATTGCCTGATCCAAACAATCAAATAAAATTACTGTGTAAATTATGGCTGTGGGAATTATTTTAATTTTAACTTTGGGAATATTGACACGAAAATAAATATTGCAATACTGCAGCGGAAGTCATTACTGCTGAGTACAAGGATAAGATGTCATATTCCAGGGTTCCACCATTTATGGACAAGTAGTACCTAGGAACAGAGTGCCATGGAGGTTGTGCTGGACATGCATAGCCCTCCATGGTATAAATGAGCCGGTTGAGGACACTGGAGATCTTGTAATTGGCCCATTGAGCAGTAGTGAACCAAGGGAGCCGAATCGCTCAAAAAGGCAATATGCCTCTAGATTGGTAGCAGTGGGCTACAATCCGCTGACCTTCCACCTTAGGCCTATGACAGAGTAAGCTGCTGCTGCTGTTCACACAGTATTATTAGAAAAGACACTGTTTTAGTTATTGATCAGATTCCTTCATCGCAGGAATAAAAAATTGCAGTGTTTTAGTCACATCGACTTTTCTTGGCATCTTATGGCATTGCATAAATTTAGATACTTAAACCTAGAGCTGCACTACAACAATTATAACAACCCTGAGACACATATGAATCTACCCATTCATACTAACAGGTTTTGAATTGAGATTGTGGGATAATATTTCGATAAAAGACATGCATTTTGGTTAATTTTAGTTTTTAACCTGTAGATATGACCTGGGGGGTCATATGTAGATCCGGACAAAATCACCTGTCTTAGCCTCTCCTGACATATAAGCCATGATGGGTGTAATTGGCCTTCATGCTTGTGACTTATCACTTCTGCCACCGTAACTCCTGCAAAAGCAATGAACAAAAAGCCAAAAAAAGCTGGCTAGTGAAGAAACAAAGGGTTATCCCTTTGCATTGCCTCCCTCTATTTAGCATTGTACAGCCTGGCCAGCTAGCACACCATGTCTGGCGGGACTCTGGCAACATCACCACATCCTCACATGAGGAGTGGCAGATCAGGTGCCTTAGCGTGCAGCAAGTTGCTGGAGATGCCCAGTTGCAATCTTATCAAGCCGACGTTATCAGGCGGCTGCCACCTTAAAGTGTGAGGGTCACTAGTCACTAGTGCAGCCCTGGTGAACTGTCTCTGTTTAGTCTGTGTTCATATATTTATTTAATTTGTTTTAATGGGTCTTTCATGAGTTAACTTTCAATGTTGTTAGTATTTCAGAATTGTTTCAAATGCCTAAATTTAATTGACCAATGACACAAGTAAAACATAACTTCCTCAATATAAAAAATCGGGATATTTGTAAATGTCATACCACAAATGTACAGGAATGTCAAAATGATTCAACCTGTCCTGGAGGAGTCAATATAGTTCTGTAAGGAAGAAATCACAAACATGATGTAAAAATTATACATTTAATGGACAACCACGATGATACTGAATACCAGTATATAGGCATAGTTAAGCAAATGCTAAACCAGATATACCTAAAATATGATTAGAAGAGAATACACCAGAATATGGAACAGTAAGTGAAAAATAAATTAACTAACAAGGTAACAGGCCTGTTAGATCCCGCTCTATTTTCACCTTCTTAATTAATACCCACAATGGCTATACAAAACTTTAAGCTATTACTTAATTCTTCTCTAATTGTCTTTATTAGAAAATTCCCTGTAGTCCTGTGTATTGTACTGGCTAATACGGTACCATCAAACTTCCCTACATGAGAGATATTAAATGTGTGTGCCAATTACATTTACCCAACAAGCTATAATGTTAAAAAGCATGTGAAAGAATACATAATTCTGGGTTTAGGTTGAAATTTAGAGAATACTGTTAATCTGCCAAATTAACAATTCTAATACCTATTAGTGTCATCTTAATTAAAATGGAAAATAAATAATTACATACTTGCATGTTTGTATGTGGCAGCATCCCCTGCCCTACCAATTTTAGGTACGATGTGTACAGTATTGACACTGAGGTTGGATAACCACTTCTCTCTGAGATCTGAGCCGGTCTAGCACTGATGAGGGCAGCGGCCACTTTAAGACCAACAACTATATGATAACGTCTGTGTGACTGATGTTGGATATGCGTGGCCGCACGCTAAGTTTTTCATGTGCAGCTGTTGCTCTTGTCTGCTCTTGTCTTGCCAGATGGCCAGTCCAGGCCTGTTTATGAAAGATCTTCATTTTATTATTTGTATGTATACAACTGTATGAGCTTTTGGATTTTAGTCAGAATTCAGCACTAAAGCTTCATAATTATATCATGTACCTGTCTGTAGGTGTTCTATTATGCACTGGTATTTTTTTCATTAGTGTTAATTATTAATATGCGACCAGACAAAAGGTCCCCTTACAATTTCACTACAAGCCAGCTCACCTTTTCACTCTCAATCACTCTTGAACCACATAAACTCGACTGCAGAGTAAAAAGCACGCATCTTGTGGACCTATTAACCTGCACGTTGCTTGCAAATTGCATTCTCACTTTGCATCTGAACACTTAGATAAAAAATGGTGCGTAAACCTTTATTCTGTTATTTTCCCAGACATTAATTGGAAAAATGAGGCAATGTAAAATGAATGAATGGAAATTACTGCTATTGGAAATATAACTTTGAATATGTGTTATTTGTTCAATCTGTATATTCCTTTATTTTTTCAATCCCTCTTTTTCTCATTCTGTATGTGTATTATTTTTATATTTTAATATGTGTATATTTCTACTTCTTTAATTCTTGCTTGCTCCATGCTTTCTATGCTTTATATTCCCTAACACTTAAAGGGATAACTTTTAAATAATATACATAATAAAAATGATGAGGCAAGCCGTGCAAGTACTGATAATTTCAACTAAAAATACTCACTCAATGAACTGTGTCATGAGAATAGAAACATAAAGGAAAATGGTACTAAGTAATAATTTGAGCAGATCAACTGTTAATGTCCTAGTACAGAATTACTGTGTAGCTAGGCATGACAATACAACATTTCCTAATCTAATTATGAAATGAGAGGGAGCATTATCTCTAGCTGAAGCATATTAGGTTCTAAAATGCATAGTTAGAAATATTGCTGATAGAAAGTTCACCTTTTATTACACAAAATCTGAAACAAAGCATATATTTTCCATCCAGCAGTTACATTAATAATGTTAATGTTTGAATGTTATATATTTTTTAGAGTTATAATTATATCTGGAAACTCTCCAGGTTTTACCTATATGCCTCAGAATCAGAGGTGATTAGCAGGCCCCTGAAGCAGTGTTTGATCTCCAGGTGAGAGGGAGTGGCCCACATAACAGATCAGAAATCATCCTCAACTCTCCCTTCTCCGATGAAGAAGGAAACCCCAAGAGGACCAATACAGGAAGGCTTCAAGGTATGCTTTTAATATATAAGCATACTTGAGAACTTCTGAGACCACCCATAGCTCTGGGGCATGCTACATGTAGGATCAGAGCATGACACAGCATTCCTAGAGAAAGAGAAAACCGTTCAGAGACCAAGGATTGTTGGTCTTCACCTGGAGACTCTGCATCAAACCTAGAGAGATACCAGATACTTGTGCATGGTAAGCAAAATCGATTTGCAAACATTTTCATTTTGTTATTGCTGCATTTGTTTTGGCGAAAAAACAAATGTTGCTTCCTAGCCATTCAGCTCAGATCAAATTCAAGGAGCTTATACTTTAGGGGGCTTAATACTTTACTTAATAACTTTAGGGGGCTTACCTTTCACCTACAGCAGCACCATCTCAAGGTTAAGGAAGAGATCCACACAAAATTTCGTAATGAATACTAGGCCAGACCCCCGATGAATGAATGAAAACATTGCCATTTTACCCTAAGGTGAACATCTGCCAAAATCCCAGAGCTTTCTGTGACGTCCTCTGCCTCAATTGGAGGATGGAGGAAGAGGGCATCACCGAAAGCACCGCAATTTTGGTGGAAGTTTGAGCCAGGTTATGTTCTCTGAGATGCAGGTGAAGAAAGAGAGAAGATGAAAAGAGAGAAGACTAAAGATGAAGCGGAAGTGGAAGCAGAAGCAGTCGGCAGAGAATGTAGGGAAGCATTTAAAAAGTGTGAGAGAGTAAATGAAAGTGAATTTGGGCATCTGGCAACAAATGTTTATGAATGTAAAATACCCCCCCTATACATTTTCATCTAAACCAAATAGCCAAGGAAAGTAAGTTGGTGCCCGAACACGAATGGGCCAAAAACAAACCTAAAACATTTGGTTGAATCCTTTACATTTACTTATATAACTTAAATAAAATCATGATTATTAAGAGATAAACTCAAAACCGCAGTATAGTGCAAAGTGTTTCATTCTGTATACTACCGTATTTGCTCGATTATGAGACAAGGTTTTTTTTCAGAGCAAATGCTCTGAAAAATATCCCTCGTCTTATATTCAAGGTCGTCTTCTAATCAGACCTCAAATAGAGACCAGCAGCAGCGGAGGTCTGCATCACGCAAACCTCCACCAGCTGCCGCACTAGACTTGAGGAAGTCTGAAGCACGGGCCACAAGTAAAGGGATGCACTGGTAAGTCGGGGGAGGGGGGTTCAAAGGCAGAGTGGCATATAGGGGGTTTAAAGACATATCAGGGAGGCAGAGTGGCATATAGGGGTGTGTAAAGATATATCCGTGGGGGGAGTGGCAAATATGGGATTAAAATGCAGAATGGGAGGCAGAATGGCAAATAGGGGGTTAAAAGGCATATCTGGGGGCACAGTTTATTCGTGAGGCAGAGTTTATCTGGGTGGCAGATGTGCATAACTGGGGCAGAGTGGCAAATTTTTCTCAATCATCGTTTTTATTAAATATGAAAAAATAGTTTACATGCAAATTAATATTTACTAGTAAATTAACTAGTATTACAGCGCTCCATCATAGAAGCCCCCAGAGGAAGTGCCTGCAGCAGCAGATGTTGCCAGAGAAAGGAATCCGGGTCCCCTGCAGCAAAATCATAATTTTATTTAGTAATATTTACTAGTAAATATATGCCTTTCCTATAGGGTAGTCTATAGACTTTTCCTTTTTTCCCTATATTAATATTCAAATTTGGGGGGATCGTATAATGCACAGGTTGCTAAATTGCTTACTCTAATCTATGCACTAGTTCAACAAACGCACGTTTCTCATATTTTAGATACTGTAATATTTTAGGCCAACATATTATTATTATTATTATTATGATGACATGTTATCTATGGTTTTATAAACTACACCATTCCATATGAGCCTATATGACTCATGCAGCTAAAAACAGCACAAACTTCATCGAAAACAGCATCTACAATGGAATTAATGCACTACAGATGGTACAGAAGTGGGAGAGCATATAAATTGTTTTGCTGCCAACTTTGCAATTGCTGGCCAAATAAATGCCATGTGCTGCCAATTAATGAATGGCCAGATGCAAACTTTGATTCCCCTTTTCTTTAATTCTTTTTTATGATCAAATATTCCAACAATTATTAGTTTTGTTTGTGTTGTAATCAATGTAAGTTACATCAAAGTAACACAAAAGATTATATTGTTCAGGGAAACTATTATATTTGTGCATTGGGCAAATGTGTATATATATATATATATACTAATATATATATATATAATTCCTACAAATTCCTACAAAATTCCCCAAAATGTCTAAACATAAAAAAAGAGATGTTAAACTGGAGATAAAAAATAATAGGGTTGCTCTACAAACACTAATGCACTCAGTAATCACAAGGCTACAGCAATAGTTATTCTCAGCTACTGAGTAAGACAGGTGAATTTCATCATAACGGAAAAGGCAAGAAACAAAGTTTTTTGTCTGAAAACAAAAGGACAAAAATGAAACGAAAAATTAGTCAGAATCGTTTTGGTCCACTTGCACATGTCTAATCTTGGGCTAATTGTGCACCTATCATAGCACAATGCACCCAGAACTTTTGCAAGCACCTCCACGTACTGGAGAACAGATATGACATCCCAGCGCTTTGCCTTTTAAACAGACAGGAACTTAGGAACAGCAGCATGAAGCAGAAGACCATGTAAGGTTACAGAGCGGGGTAACCGAGTGCTGAGGCGCATGGTGTGTAAAAGTTGCCAACTCTCTGCTGATTCCATAGCTGAAGAGTTCCAAACTTCCACTGGCATTAATATCAGCACAAACAACTGTGCAGCAGGAGCTTCATGGAATGGGTTTCCTTGGCAGAGCAGCTGCATGCAAGCCTCACATCACCAAGTGCAATGCTAAGCATCAGATCAAGTGTTGTAAAGCATGTCGCCACTGGACTATGAAGCAGTGGAAATGTGTTCTGTGGAGTGACAGCTCACACTTCTTTGTTTGGCAGTCTGATGGGCGAGTCTGGGTTTGGTAGATGGCAGGGCAACATTACTTGCCTTACTGTATTGTGCCAACTGTATCGTTTGGTGGGGGAGGGATAACAGTATGAGGCTGTTTTTCAGGGGTTGGACTAGGCCCCTTACTTCCAGTGAAGAAAAACCCTAATGCTTCAGCATACCAAGACATTTTAGACAATGCTATGCTTCCAACTGTGTGGGAACAGTCTGGGGGCCCTTTCCAGCAAGACTGTGCCCCAGTGCACAAAGCAAGGTCCATAAAGACATGGTTGGATAAGTTTGGTGTGAATGAACTTGACAGGGCTGCACAGAGCCCTGACCTCAACATCATCACCTTAGGGGTGAACTGGACCTTCTTGTCCACCATCAGTGGCTGACCTCACAAATGCTCTACTGGATGAATGGGCAAAAATTCCCACAGAAACATCTTGTTAAAAGCCTTCACAGAACTGTGGCAGCTGTTAAAGTTGCAAAGGGACCAACTGCACATATATATATGTACTTAGAATGCAATGTCAAAAAACTCTCTATTGTGGGAATGGTCAAGTGTCCCATACTCTTGTCCATAAAGTGTACACTTTCTCAGACTGAGAGAGAGGATGCAGCATGCGTCCTCCCATAAAATAAAGGGACAAATACAACTTTGGTTGAAGCATTGGGGACCCCTATAAAGTACTCCCTCTATGTTCACAAATTAATCTGTGTCACATGCTTTCTATCTAGAGTTACTTTACACCTTTCATTGTAGTAATAAATAATAACATTGAATAAAAAACAGGTGACTTTTTTATTGCTTGTATATTGCAATTGCTTACATTGTTATTAATATTGCCTCTGTGCTTGTGTTCCATCAATAGTAATTTCCTCGAAACCAAGATTTGTTGCCATGTAATAATAATTTTCACTTAAAAGAAAGTATATTTGTAGACATTATTCATTGATTTATACATCATATTCTGAATGATAAAATGTTTAAGAAGTGTATAACGACATCAGAAGAAATTGACGTCCGTTTTTCTTTTTGGCATTATTTAAAAATAATAAACCATTTACTGAACCTCTGCAAATTATATTGAAAATAATTCAAATGGAATTTGGGAGAATGATTGTTAGAAACCGAAATTATCAAAATCAAATAATAAGATAATCAAATCACGATTTTAACCCTTTAAAGACCGGGACGTACCTGGTACTTCCGGGTCACGGGTCACCGGCAGACCGGGACGTACCAGGTACGTCACTGCTTTTACGCGATCCAGCGTCGCTTTGAACGCTGGGATCGCGAGGGGCGGCTGCTACTGACCGCTGGGTGTTCCCAGCGATCAGTAGCAGCCACCCCCCCTCAATTCCGTGCACG
>VKOC01017629.1:0-11877 GCA_009364415.1 Spea multiplicata | reverse complement strand
TTTACATAAGATTTCTCCAAATTCTTAACGGGTATTAAAAAAGAAACTGGTAACGCGCAATAGCCAACAGTACCTCAAATCACACACACTGGGACACAGGACCAAAGTAAATCTCTATTCAATGGAAATGGTTAATTATCCTTTATTTATATAGCGCCAACAATTTACGCAGCGCTTAATACAATACATTAATGACAAGACAAGAATTGACAGACTAAGACAAACTGATACATTAGGCGGAGAGAGCCTGCCTCGCAAGCTTACAATCTTGAGGTATTGGGAAATCAAACATAAAGCACAGAGAAAGGGTGAGAGGTAGTGTGGTGGTTGTATCAATGACAAGGAGCTTATAAAGCATCTAACATTTTGTATATCCTTCATATCTCACCGCCTGCTCTCTTGCTTTGCGTCGAGCCTCCTCTTCAGCGAGGCTAAGTTGCTCTGTGCTCCTTTGATTCCTCTGACGATGTCGTCTATTTTTACGCCCCATTATGCCACAGAGGGATAGGAAGGAACGACGAGACAGGAGTATGGTTGCCAAATAATGTACGCTGCTGCCAAGTGGAGGTATTTACTGTGTATGGAGGAAAGGCTAATATAAACAGAAGTTGGTTATGACACAGCAAGACCATACATACATCAAATCATATGTATATATTAAATTCCATACCTTGCACCACACTCTGATTGAGCTCGCTATTACCAACAGTGTTGTTATGGTTAGTTTTGTATGCTGTTTTATACTAAAGCAGTAGCAGCGCAAACCACACAGATAAACACTCACTTAAATGCAACAGTTAGATCGCGAAGACACAACACGTGTATAGAGAGAGCGTTCCTATACCAGACCCGACTGATGACGTAAACTACCGGCGCCGAAAGGGACAGAAAAGGAGACAGCCGAACGAACGCATTTTCCTTAAGGCAGGAACATCGTCGCAGAACAAAAAGCGTGTCACTGCTGTATCGACCATCTTTGTTGAGGGCACAAACCCAGTACCTAAGCTTCATGCGCAATAAACGTAAAGAGTACATTGATTAACGAACACAATTTTATTTAGTAATTCCTGGTTTGCTAGTGCCACGCACTAATACCAATTACGTAAGGTTTGTATAAGGGCTGACAGCTACGTAAGTCGCCGTTTAACCTTTTCTTCTATTAATACGAATGCTAGTACGCAGGTTTACAGACAGTAATACGACCGCAAAAACATATGTGTGTGTGTATCTGAACCAACGCGGAAAAGTGTCACCGCTACTAGTATTATCACGTATGAAATAAACTATACGCTAACCAAACCGCTTTACTAGGGTTACTCCTACTGCCACGCCACGAGTCAACGAGCACTGACCAATTAGAACCCCAGCCACCTTCTTGTTGGCTACTGTAAGAGCCAATGATGCTACCCCAATTATTATGAAACCGTTCCCTGCCTATGCCTGCTTCAAGCCTCAGCTACATTCTCACTCCTGATTGGCAAGAGCGTCATTGTAAAACCCACCTCAACCTTTCTGATTGGCTGTCGCCTAGGCAACGTGGTGGCAAGTTGGACAGGTATGTCCTGTTAGTTTCTAACGACCGCGGAGTCCGCGGACCTGTCACTTTGGGGAAGACGATGGTGTCCAAGTGGTTTGCGGATGTGCTAGAGAATGAGCGACGGCTGCTCGAGGTGCTGTCCCTTCTTATGATAGTTATGGGATGCACCTCCTATGTATTGTTGCGCTTTATCCGTATGCCGTATGGTCGTTACTCCAGCTCTACATTCGGACCCCCGGTTCCGGTCCGCTGGGCCTGGTTCATTCAGGAACTGCCCTCGTTTGCCTTTCCTGTCTACTTCATCCTCAGTCAGCCAAGGGTTGGAGCTGTCAACTTGACCCTCTTGGGAGCCTTTACGTTGCACTACTTTCATCGGTAGGGTCATACACGTTTTACTTTGCTGAGATGGTAGATAAGTTGAACAGAGTTTCTGAAGAAGTGGTAGATGTTAATAGAGATAGGCAAATGGCTTTTGAATCTAAGATAAGGCCAATGACTAATGACTGATTGGGGTCTGAACCTTTACAGCAGGACCAGCCCTTTGTAAATAATTTTGGATCAGCCCGGCCACCCTGGGAGACCAGAACGCAACAGGGTCTCATAACACCATCAGGGGGTGCGGTCTCTGAAAATAAAACCCCTCAAGCGAAGGGAAAGAACCAAAACATACAAAGTCTGTATACAAATAAGTGATAATATATATATTATTATTATTTTATTGTTTTAAAGGGTCTCCTGTAATGACTATAATGGTTTTATTGGTTGTTATGACGATAAGGCCACTTTTCCAGGTTAGGTCCATAATCACTTTTTACTCACAGCCATCTCTGTCACTTTTTTTTTATTCTTTCTAAAAAGTAGCACTTGGAACGTTAATCAGTACTTTGATTTGTACGAGTCGGGTATTCATAATGTGTGTATATGTTTCCACAGTACATTCATTTTCCCATTTCTTATCCGTGGAGGAAAGCCTACGCCTTTTGTGTCTTTTGCCCTTGCCTTCATCTTCTGCTGTTACAATGGATATCTCCAGAGCAGTTACCTCTGTAGACAAGCTGCTTTCACACCGGAATGGCTCCATGATCCTCGTTTCATAGCAGGTATGTGTTTTTTCTTTATTGTGTAGTCTGTGGTTTTGTAAGACTGGTGATACCCACTGTATCAAAACAAAGGGATTATGCAAAACATAACAGCGAGGTTATAGAAAAGCTGTAAGAAAAGTTATTTATAGCTATAGAAAAGTTATAGAAAATCATTAGACTGCTTAGTTTTAGACAACATTAAGATGTGCAATACAAGTAAAATGATGTTTCTTCCAAGGAAGTAGGGCAAGAGCTTGTTTTTCACGTTTGTAATGTTAATGTAATTAGTCATCATTTAGTGTCCCAGATGATTGTCCTCTGTAACCATCATCTGATAAAGCATTAGCATTTTAGGGCGTGACATTTTCAAATGAATTGAAATTTGGCAGAAATTAATAATTGATACCTATTTGTAGCCCATATTATCTATAGGTGGAATACCGGTATTGTTACGTTTACATGAGTAAACTAATGGTTTCATTTGTTCTTGTACTTCCTGTTTACAGGCATAGCAATGTTTCTTTCTGGGATGTTTATCAACATTTACTCTGACCATATACTAAGAAACCTTAGGAAGCCAGGAGAAACAGGCTACAAAATACCCAGGGGTGAGTAAGCATATTGGTTTATATTGTCCTAGATCATTGACATGAATTCTAGGTCCATATTATTTTTCTAGGAAAATGGCATGCTCATTTAAGAAACTTTTACACTCCTTTTAATTAACATCCCCTTGCACAACATGCATTACATAATGCTTCTGTCAAAAACATTAAATTCCTGCCGTTGTCTCCATGAGCTTCTTGGGTTTTCTAATAGTTGTCTATACCAGCGGCATTGATAGTGTACTTTTTTGGATTAAGAGCTGTACCCAGCCATAAGAAGGGACACAGCTATAGTACATGTAAGCATTTCCAAACATTAACACTTTTCTAATCTAACCCCATTTACCCCATTCAGAGTGAACTAGACTCAGCTGTAGTAGGAACTCTCAAAAAACTACTTCCAAAGGTTGGACTTCTTCCTACAGTCAAAAACTGCTTATTACATTTTATGGCTTTAATAGAATGTAAGAAGCAGTAATTGACTGTCATTTTTAGATGGGCCAGGCTCCAGATGGGATCATCTCCTAAACTTCAATGGCGATAGCGAGGCATTCAGTGACACGGAACACCCACCCCAACGCGCGCTGTGATCACTCCGGAGAGCGGTCACAACCGCCACTGCGAGTGATTTAAGAAAAATAAAGAAGTTGAAAAAGTTTCACAGTGAGTCTCTCCAGACCCTCCTGAGAACTCTGGCTCCACTTGCAGGTTGAATACAGGTCCTGCATTCAACCATGTATGTCAATGGAGCCCAGCTTTCTAATCACAATGTAATTGGTAAAATACATACAAAAAAAAAAAAGGAAAAATATTAAAATGTAAAAATAATTTCCCATTGATGTCACCATCAGGGGGAAACCCTTCCAGTTCCAAAAATGTTAAAAAAAAAGAAATATATATATATATATAAATTATTTTTATGAGCAGTCCTAAAATTAGCGCTTTATCTTCAAACAATTCTCGCATGGAAAGAGTTAAAATACAGGCATGTGAAATGCCCACGGGGTGTCTAAAAATGTAAGATTTGATAAATTGAATTGGCCAGGTTCAACAATGTCCCAATTAACACAGGGGGAAGGATGACCACATGTCTAATTTTCAATTTTACAAAATGCACATGTCCCAGCAAACCCATGCATGTGGGGTATCACTGTACTCAGGAGATGTTGCTGAACACATATTGGGAAAATGTTGTGTGAAAATGAGATATACCAGGAACTGTAAATTCATACCTAAAGCACATGTGTTGGAAAAATACACATAAAAGAAATACTACTGCAAACTTTGACAAAGGCTGGTGGTAAAATGTATGCATCCAAAGAGTTAAAATACCAGCATTTGAAATACCCTGGGGTGTCTAGTTTTCAAAAATATATGATTTTATAGGGCACAGTGAATTGGCCAGGGCTCAAAGATGTACTAAATAGGTCATGGGCAGTGGCTCACCAAATGTCAAAGTTCAACATTGAAAAATGTGCATGCCCCAAATGTGGCCCTTTTGCTTCAAAATAGGCAAGCAAATCCATGCATGGGTGGTATCACTGTACTCAGGAGATGTTGCTGTACACATAGTTTGACAACGACTGGTGGTAGAATTAGTGAATGGAAAAAGTTAAAACACTAGCATTTGAAATACCCTGGGGTGTCTAGTCTTCAAAAATATTTGGTTTGATGGGGTAAATTGCATTGGCCTGCTTCAAAGATACCTGAAATAGCACATGGGGGTGAGAAAAATCCAGATTTGGAAAAAATGGTTTTGAAATAGCAAAATGCAACTTGTACTTTCTGCCCCATAACGTGCAAAAAAAAGCAAAAAAAACCCCATAAAAACATTTTAAACTCAGGACAAATAGTAGAAATCTATTTTAGCAGTTTTTTCACTAGCTTTTATATAAATGAGTAAAATATTTTTCAAGTAAATTTTTTTTTCTAAATTTTTCATCATATTTTATACTTTTTATTATAGTAAATGATATAATGCAATCAAAATAATGACATCTAAAAAAAACCAATATACAACTTGTGTGAGTTCAGTAAACGGGAAAGAAGAAAATTACAGCTAAACCTGAGCACCGCAGAAGGGTACAAAAAATAAAACCAGCCATTGTCACAATGGGTTAAATAATAAAGATCATTTTTCACAGTCTCCTTTGCTCATATTTACCAAGGGTGCCCTTATTAGTGGAGGACACTTTATGTCAGGTTGGGTCTGAAGCCTTTTCTAGAGTATTTCTCATTTGTGAGTATGTACAGTGAATAATCTGCCTCCCAGGCTGACCTCTAGTATGTGGGTTAAGACGGAATTCCAACTTTGACGTTACATTATAATCCTGTGATAGGATTCACATTTTGGTTGTAGAAATTATAGTTGGGTTTGCAATTATTAGGAGCTCCCCGATCCTGAGATATTTATTTACATGATTTGATTGTCGCACCTGACTGCAAGCTGGCTTTTCTGTTTCTTCAGGAGGTTTGTTTGAATATGTTTCCGGAGCAAACTTTTTTGGAGAAATACTTGAATGGTCTGGATTTGCAATGGCTGAATGGTCCATACCTGGAGCAGCATTTGCCATCTTCACAACTTTGGTCCTCTCATCAAGAGCACAACAGCATCATCAGTAAATAGTCTTTCTCTTACATATATTTTTTTTTTATAGAAAGTTGAGATGTTTGCAGAACTAATAGTGAGAAACCATACAAGTCGTGATCACAATATAACTTTCATAAGGAGAAAAGGCTCTTTTTCAGAAGGGCTAGACTTACAATTGAACTTTATGCATAAAAATATTTTGCCATGATCATGATATAAAATGCAGGTTAAAAGTAAGATGTTTGAACGGATGTAGTTATTTATGTTCTAATCCATAACTGTACATGTGTAAATGGGACAAAAACAATTACAATTGGCCCTGATACGAAATGTATAGTCTCAAGAATTGTCTGCATCTACACATGAAAATAACCTGTATCTTGTCATGTCTTTCAGATGGTACCTTGAGAAGTTTGAAGACTATCCAAAATCAAGAAAGATTATTGTTCCGTTTCTGTATTAAACGACACATTTAAGAACCAAGGAAAACTCCAAGGGCTTCATTTAATTACACACTTAAGTTAAAATACTCTTTTAGCCAATGGAACATGTCAATAATGCTGTATTTTCCAAGGGTGACTGAAGCCCTGTTCAACACCCAACTCAAACTTGCAATTTTAAGGGTGCAGCTACATGATTTCTAATGATACGTTCTTAAAGGTTTTATTTTTATAAATGTTTAAGGTTTTGTTTAATTACCTCTTATGCAGAATGTTAATCTCTACCTCAGTGTCTCACTTTATGAAAAACTTTGTTGGGCGTTATTGTTTTTATGAATTGTTTTTATGAATTGTTGTGTTAATACAAACAAACCTTAAAAAAAAATGCCTCTGCATATTTTCTCATTGTATGTGTTCATATGTGTATGTATATATCATATTTAACCCCTTAATGACAAAGCCCGTACATGTACGGGCTCAAAATGCATTGTTTTCAATGGGTTTAGGGGCCGCCCATTGTCCTTAAGGGGTTAATATGAAGTTAATATTTAGCAAAGGGCAAAATATAACAAACATGAGAAAAGTAGCCTAGCTGGATGGTATAAATCCTAACACTGTTACAATAGGGGACTGAAACTACTTAAAAATGACATTAAAACTAACACAATATGGTATTGAAAATAGCAGTAACGCACTTAGGTGTATTGGTACAGAAGCCAATGTATAAATAGAACAGCACGGCGTGTCTGGCCGCCGAGTAAGATGGCCGCATGAGCTAGTTGCTCTGCCGCCGCTCGCACGTTTTCACAGCTTACCTCCAGCTTTTCCGCCATGAGACGCTCCAAGAAGTCGGCTGCTGACCCCTCCACTCCAGGGGATCGTTCCCGGTCGGCCTCTTCCTCCCTCCGGGAGTATTTCCGCACGCCAGCGGATCTGGCCTCCCAGGCCTCCGACAACCACGAGGCCACCTCTCCAGCCAGTACATCCTCTGCGGAGGATCCGTCGGCTTCAACGCACTTGCCCTCGGTGCCGCATCCGCCTGAGGTTCTGCAACTCTTCTCCTCGGCTCCCTGGAAGGCAGACTTCTCGCTGCTTATCACCGAACTCAAGCAGGTGGTCCGGGATGAGGTGTCGGCACTCCGCAGTGATTTATGCGGCCTGGAACAGAGAGTGCAGGCCCTGGAGGAGGTCAAGGCACAGCAGCACACTGCCACCACTGCTTTGCAGCTTACAACTGACCGTCATGCCTGCTATCTGAAGGAACTGCGCCGCGGAATTGAGGATTTAGATAACCGGGGCCGGAGACAGAATATCCGGGTGAGAGGGGTGCCCGAATCTGACACACCTGAAGATGTCTCAGCGCTCCTGACAGGTCTGTTTAATGGCCTCCTGGGCCGTGCCCCTGATGCCTCTATGCCCATTGACCGTGCACATCGGGCTCTCCGCCCGCGTGGTGGCCCGGGGACCCCCCCGAGAGACATTATCTGCCACCTCTCAGACTTCCGTCTGAAAGAAGCTATCATGGCCCGTGCGCGGGAGGTGGGCACCTGGCCGATGCAGGGTGTCGCTCTTCCACGACCTGTCTGACCTGACCCTACGTGCGAGACGGGCTCTTCGCCCCCTGACGCTGGAGTTACAGAGGCTGCACATCTCATACCGCTGGGGTCATCCCTTCGCGCTGGTGATTAGACACGATAACCGGTCTCTTACCATTCAGCACCATCCTGATGTCGCCGATGTCTTACGCCTTCTCGGCCTCCCAGGTATTCAGGTTCCGGATTGGGCGGATTTGGAGGTTGCCCCGGCTCCTCTGCTCCGCAGGCGCGACCGACCTGCGTCTTCCCGGCGTCGCACCCCCACTGACCACCTGGCAGGTGCCCTGGTTTCTCGTCGCCTGGGTGACATCGAGGAGTGAGGAGTACGGTGTGTTCCTTCGCTTCTGTTTCTCTATGTGAACTTATCTATTTTTTTTTTTTTTTTCCTCCACCCCTGCGGATTACATCATGCGGCTATGTCTACTGGGCTCCTTGCCTCTCTCTCCGGCTCGGTCCCCATGGCTTCTCGCTCTGGACCTCCACGCGGCTGTGCTCCGCTCCTTTCTGACTTTCTGACGTGGGGACTTCGGCCGGCTTGGAGTTGGGTCTCTCTGCGGTGGCTGGGATCATCACCCTTGAGCTTATGGCTCCGCATTCTACTCCCATTGGGGCCCTCTACAGCTCCACTCGCCTCCGTGGCCTCCGTCCTGCTGCTGTGTTTCCGGGACTCTTGCTCTTCTCGCTGACTCGGTATTTCGGTATTGTGTTTCACGTTGTCGCACTTCTCTCAGGATGTTTCGAATGCCTCTATTGTCACACATATCCTAGGGTGTTTTCCCCGGTGGGGGGGTGGTTGGTGTGTGGAGTGGTGTGGGGGCGTTGGGGTAGGTGGTTGTGTGTGTGGTTTTTTTTTTCTTCTTATATTATTCTTGCTCTCCTACTTGTGCGGACCTGTACTAACGCGATTTGTACACCGTTCCTACCGCACTCTCTGGGCGCTTGTAGCACGCACTGTGTTCCCTGCGCTCATCTCCGTGTCACACTTCCGCTAATCCGTCACACATACATCCGTCACACACTTCCACTGTGCGGCTCCTCATACGTCTGATGTCGCGTTACAACTATATTATGACTGTGAATTATTATTGGGGTAGGGGTCAGGGTTTTTTTTTTTTTTTGTGCTATTACTATTGTCCTGCTTCTGTGGGCTCTCCAGGCCATGATTCCCACAGATGCGGGTCCATTTGGCACACGTTGCACACAGTTCCTACCGCGCTCTCCGGGCGCTTGTTGCACACACTGTACTCCAATTTATGTAGCGTCTCCGCTCCGTTGTTTCTCATGTTTACGGTGCCACACTTTTATTTGGATGTTTCTTCTACTTATGTTGCCACATTATTATGGCGGTGTTTCTCGTACTTACGGTGTGGGGGTTCCCCCCCCTCCTTATATGGGCGTGTTCCCTGCCCGTGTCACCCCTGCTCCTTCCCTGGAGGTGTGCCTCTACCGTATGATGTCTTTTCCGTGTCTAGTTTCAATTAAATGCTTACTTCCTGTCTCCCTTGTGCTCTCTTCTTTCCATATGGCGTTTTGACTCTTGTTACTCACTGCTGCGGGCGGCGGCCCGCTTCTGGTTCTAGGGTTTATTGGCCCTGTTTCCTTTTGTGTTCTGCCCTTGCTGTTGTGGCAGACTCGCCCCTTACACTGTGACGCCTTGGTGTAGTCGGGTTGATTGAACCCGTTTGGCGTAGTTAGTGTCTGTTCTTATTGTCCCTCTCCCCCTGTCTCACCCCTTTTCCGCCCGGCTTTTCCCTACCTTCTTCCCCCCCCCCCCCCTTCTTGTTTTTTTTTTTTTTCTCTCTCTCCTTTTTCTGCTCGCTGGTTGTTCCCGTTTTCCTACCTTTCTACCTTTTCTACCTTTCAAGATGACCTCCCCTGCTCGGGCCGGGATGAACTTGCTTTCTATAAATGCCCGTGGTTTGAATATCCCGGAGAAGCGCTCCACCCTTTTCCGTGAATTGCGGAGGGGCCGTGTTGATGTTGCCTTCCTACAGGAGACCCATTTCTGTGGGGATAGGGCTCCTAAGCTGTCCTGCCGCTCGTACCCCACTGGCTTCTTCAGTAACAACCCGCTGGCTAAGTCTAAAGGGGTGGCCATCCTTTTTTCCGCTAGGTTGCCTTTCCAGGTTATGGATACGCGGGTAGACCCAGAGGGGAGGTTTTTGTTGGTGAAGGGGAAGCTCTTAGACCACGTCTATACTTTTGCGAATGTCTATCTGCCCAATCGGGGCCAGCATGTTACCCTCCGTGCCGTTCTCCGTGAGCTTGCTGGCTTCCAGGAGGGTGTGTTGGTACTGGGCAGCGACTTTAATGTTGCCCTGTACCCTGAGTTTGACACCTCGTCTGGTACTACGCGGACCCCCCGCCATGTCCTACGCAAGCTCACCTCCCTCCTTGCGTCTCATAGGTTAGTTGATTGTTGGAGGGCCCTCCACCCCACTGATCGGGATTATACCTTTTATTCCACGGCGCACAGCTCTTATTCCCGCATAGACTATTTTTTCCTTCCTTGCCGCTTTGCCACGCTCCTGACTGGTGCTGCCATTGGGTTCGGCCACCTGGTCTGATCATGCCCCAGTCTCTATCTCCCTCGCCTCGCCTTTGCCTCGCCCCTCGGGGGGATCCTGGAGACTTAATGAGTCTTTGTTGTCCGATGAGGTGTCCTGCGCGGAGGCGTCCGAGGTCCTCCAATGTTATTTTGATGAAAACCTTGACTCTGAGACTCCGGTGCTGACGGCGTGGGAGGCTCATAAATGTGTGATTAGGGGCCACTTTATTAGTGTTTGTTCCAAGCGTAAGCGGCTCGAGGCTGAGCGGGTGGACCGGCTTTATACCCAGATAGCTTTGGCAGAACGGGCCCACAAGACTTCTCTATCGGGAGGTGACTTGCAGCTCCTCCTGACTTTACGGGGTGAATTGGCCTCCATTCTTAATGCCAAGATGCAGTGCTCCTTTTTGAAGACTAAGGCGCTGTTCTATGAGCACGGCGACAAGCCCGGCAGGTATTTGGCCAGGGCTCTTCGTGCGACGCGGAAACCCACGTACGTCCCCAGGGTGCGCTCCTCTGGGGGCCGCATTTCTTCGCATCCCTCTGATGTTTCCCGTTGCTTTCAGGACTACTATGAAGCACTATACAACCTCCCTCCAAGCCCGCTTGGCCCCTCCCCCCCCTAGTAAGGCTGCCGGTGTCGAGGCGTATCTGACCCGGACGATTCGCCGATCCCTCACGGCGGATGAGGCGGCCCTCCTTGATTCTCCAGTTACTGTGTCAGAATTTCTGTTGGCCCTGAAGTCCTCCCCATCTGGAAAATGCCCCGGCCCTGATGGGTTGCCTTTACGTTATTATTCTGTGTTCCGGGATCTTCTGGCCCCCCGCTTTGTAGATGCCTTTAACTCTATCTTGGAGGGCGGACGTATCCATTCCCACACTTTGTCGGCCTCTATCACCCTGATTCCTAAAGAGGGCAAGGACCCTGAGCACTGCGGTAGCTACCGTCCCATATCCTTGCTGAACACCGACCTGAAGTTGTTCGCCAAGATCCTTGCCAATAGGATCAAACCCTTTCTGCCCTTCCTTGTGCACCCTGACCAGACGGGCTTTGTCCCGGGCCGGGAGGCCAGAGACAGCACTATTAGAGCTCTTTCACTCATGCATTTCGCGAAGCACGCGTCCGTCCCGACATTGCTCCTCTCCACTGACGCCGAAAAGGCTTTTGACAGGGTGGATTGGGCTTTTATGCTCTCCACTCTGACTCACATGGGATTTGGCCCGGGTTTACTCACCTGGATCAGATCTTTATACTCCTCGCCCACGGCCCGTGTCCGGGTCAACGGCTCCTATTCCGACCCTTTCCCTATACGGAATGGGACCAGTCAGGGTTGTCCTTTGTCCCCGCTGCTTTTTGTGCTCGCCTTGGAGCCTCTCCTTCAGTCCATCAGGATGAACCCTGACGTCTGCGGTCTCCAAGTGGGTTCTACGCACCACAAAATCCTGGGCTACGCCGACGACCTCTTGTTCGCTGTTACTC
>VKOC01017628.1:0-59511 GCA_009364415.1 Spea multiplicata | reverse complement strand
ATTCTCTGAATGATTCGAATCTCTGTAAGATTCGGATCCTTGTAAGATCCGGATCCCTGTAAGATTCGAATCATTTGAATCATTTGATCTTCGGATCATTCGACTCTTCGGATCATTCGACTCTTCGGATCATTCGAATCATTGAACGAGTCTCTGACTCTATGAGTCATCGTTCCTGTGTGAATTAATGAGCTGTAACCTGACCCCAGAGTCTGTGTCTGAGTGCTCTGCAGATGACTCACAGCTCTAGGATCAGGTTACAGTTGAATGAGTCACAGACTGAACCGCTACAAATGAATCGTTCAGTCTACTGAACCGATTCATCCGGATCACTAAAAAGAACCGGATCAAATGAACGATTCGTCCATGATCCGGACATCACTACTTTATTCACTAAACAGAGAGTTGAAAGGACAGTCATGGTTTTAACTCTGCTATTATTAATTATCTTAGTCGGGGGAGAACTAACAAAACTCTAATAATTGAAGAATCCATGCTCCCGTTTTGCGTGCTGTAAAATGTTTTGGAGTCCATAAAAAATGGTCTCAACTGTACATTAAAAGATAAAAATACTATGTAATAGACTGTTTCTTTATTTCTTTGCAGAATCTCCAAAGCGGTATATATTCAGTATATACATTTATACAGTGTATGAAGCTATATGTTATCAGTAGTGGCACCTCGCCAATAAACACTTTCTTTAAGGGGCACAACCCATTGATAAGTCTCATTTTAATATTTTCTTTCTCAGTCACCAGCATATAACTTGGGCCAGGTTCTGAGTGCTGAAACTTCATTTGTATTTGTAACGTGGTCATGCGTTTAGAGACAGAGGAAAGGGTTTTTTACAGTAAGGAAAATAAGGATGTGGAATTCTCTGCCAGCAGAGGTAGTTTTATCAGAGTCTGTACAGACGTTTAAACTGCAACTGGATGGATACTTGGAAAATCATAATATTCGGGGATATAATCTTTAATTATGGGGAAACAGCTTATTGATCCAAGGAGAAATCTGACTGCCATTTAGGGGTCAAGAAGGAATTTTTTCCCTGGTTAGTGCAAAATCGGAAAGAGCCAAACTGGATCAACAGCAACAAATGAACAGATATAGGAAAGGCTGAACTTGATGGACGCATGTCTTCATTCAGCCTATATAACTATATAACTATGTAACTATGTATATATCCTATGGAATTACCAGTATTAATTGAGTCATATTGTAGGGTCACCTCACTTGGGCACAGGTGTCTCCTTCATTAGCACTGGTGTAAACGGACTGATTTGTTCCTGTGAGGAGAAACCTAATCTCTTGGGGATGCCTGAGGACTGACCTTGAGAACCTCTGCTTTCAGCAAAGCTATGTCGCAAGAACCATATGAAGGAATAGCCACACATTCCTGTTAAATATTACCCTTAAACATTCTATTATACACCATAATGTATGTGTCCTACAATGATTAAACCAGTCAAGTCTGGATACATGTAAAGCACAGTAATGAATTAAACACAATAGCTACACATTTCACAGGCAAGGAATGAGGATCCGCGTGTTCTTCATAATAACTCAACTTTGTTTAGGCACAAGTCTGATTTGTTTGATTTTCCTTTGCCCTTTTCATGTGTTTGTTTAAAAAATAAAACTGCAAATATTTTCTTCTTCTGGACCGGGGAATGCATTTCAGGATTAAAGGGGAAGTATACACTTTATACATAACAGAAATACTTTGAGAAATTGGTGGGCCCCTGCCATGTCTACTTTCACGGGATCCCCAGTATAATGGAGACTGTAAGTTCTTTTGTAGCTTATTAGGGTTTGCCCCGGGGGGAGCAGAGAGCACAACTGTGACTGGGCCTGAGTCCCAATAAAATTTACGCTACTCTGTAAGCGTGGTAAACCACGTCACCACTGAGTAGTTGGGATGGGGACCAGGCCACTGATCTATCTTCTCTTTTTATGTTCCCTGATTATAAACTCAAAAAGAACCCCTTTTACCCCACCTAGTAAGCAGTGACACTGAGGATATTATTGTCCGCAGTGCTTGCACAATGGCTATATTAGTCGTAGGCTCCAAAATAGGTACACATAGCCCCATGATGTCATGGCATACCACTGATGGGGTTTGCAGTATTTTGTGAGTATACAAAAAGACTACCCCATGTTTTTCTCTCCCGCAGACATTGATGGCCAGCCTGGTGTCCACAAACCTGACTGAAGCTTGGCCGCTTGCCATCTCTACATAGTGCAGAAAACATAGTGCCAAGGCTTGAGAGTCTCCCTAAATGGATGCTTTAGGAATATACAATACAGATACAAAGACACATACATAATTGGTAAAAAGGACTTATCAGGAAATTGTCACAGTCCTTCTCTTGCCTCCTGTACCGTAATGTAGTTCTAATGGATTTGGTGCTTCATACTATGGAACGGCTGGAGCTGAGGGTACCATTGATAAGTTTTTTTGTGTGTATAAGTCTACAGATGCTATATTCCATTCTCCAGCATGTTGATGATGTACTCGTAAAAATGCAAAAATCTTCACTGACCTCCAAAAATTCCATTCTTTCAAAAAGCAGCATCAGCAGATGAACTTCTAAAATTTATGGCAAATACCAGACAAAGGGGGAGGAGAATATATACACAAGTCCACTGATGGGAAAAGCCTTGTGAACACTAACAATTTGCCACATCAATAAATTAATGAGCCAGAGATTTTGGTTTGCAAAATGTGATTTATGGGAGTTATGAGGAATTCATTAGTTCTTTCTATTTTAGCCATAAAATTCTTCACTCTTAATATTTCTTTAGATATTTTAGAGTGGACATTCTGAAATTTCTCATCTTGAAGATGATAAATGGTTTTGCCCATTAATGCAGTAAGTTAACGTGATACATTGAGAAACAGAGGGCACATCATAGATAAAACAATGTATTAAGGGATTAAATTGTTTTCCAAGAATTTTAGCTATCTGTTCTTACCCATTTAGTAAGTAATTAAAACATCGCGTTCCTTAAAAGGGCTTAAGTTTAAAACCTTGAATAGAGCCACTGATATCTGAAAACTACAATATACAGTAGCTGAGACATTTGTAATATATTAATTATTATGTATTCATATTTATTATATGTTCTGTATTGGTATGTCCTTTTTCTGCTATGTGGAGGATCAGATGATTGGCAGTGGTCGCATTCTGGTAGTTTCTTCTGCATGGTGGAGTTGAGTATAGGGGACACGTCTGTGAGGGCACATTAGCTGAGATTGCCCGCCTGGCTATCTTTCAATATTCTGTAACCAATGCAGCAGAACTAAAAGAACAAATGTACCTCATCCAAGGCTCATAGTACCTCACCGAAGTCCACTAAACAGGTCAGGTTAGTATGGTCCAAGACTGAAATCACTCTTAGCACCCTGTCAAGCACCTTCATTTTAGCTGATCTGTTTATATGATGTTAATTTGGTGTGCTCTCTTCTTGGCTTTATATACATAATATATACTGTATGGCTATATATATAATAAATATATATAATATATATATATATATATAAAAGCTTCTTCTCTAGCGTAATATATAGGACACTGTGTAATATTATAGGGAACTTTATTATATTTGGCATTTAACTTTATTAAAATAAATTTCGGAATTGGAGATAATCCATTTAAACTTGTCATACTTGTCATTGTGCTCTTTGGGGTGCTCTACCCTATAAAAAGGTAGCAGGCTGCTAGAGAAACGTTGGGGGATCTCAAGTGGTACCTGCCTTTTTGTTTTACTCCTGTCGATTTGGTAGTATGTATTGAACGAGATGCAGTATTTGGCAATAACTGTATACGGCATTTAACATTTCTATAGCTCATTGGTCTATTTTTTTCATTTGCAGTTCTATATTAATTTACACATATGTAATTAACCCAGCTCCTCCTTACAACCCCCCCCAAAAAAACAAAGACACCCCACAAGCAGACAGCAAGTGCATGTTGGCAAATACTATTTTATAGGGTAAGATCCTAATGTATGTTGAACCTATAAAATATTAGCACAATGATAAACACTTACATATCTGTGCAGGAAGACATACGTTTAGGTGATTTAACAAAGATGATATTTGTATTCCAAGAAACAAGTTACCATTTTCCAGTTTGTTTGTTAGGTTTTTAAGTAAGATCTCACATAATTATCCTAAAATCTGTTGCAGGCAAGAAAATGCTTCAGTGATGTAACATCTCAGGCACACAGACTGTTAACAATTCAAGCATAAAGATAATTTATATGCTTCTATGCTTGGAATTTAAGAACACCTTAATAACACAGCCATGCCAAATGTAGACATAGGGTCAAGTTACAAGTCTTTGACAAGTGAACTTGCTTGTTTGTACTGTTAAGGTTTAGCAAAGGACAAACCTGTGTAAATGCTCAGGAATTGGTGTCAAGTGGCAAACAGTGAACGCATGTCTAATCTCAAGGTTAATAAACGCACAAAAAAGTTTTAATATGATAAAGTATAATATTTGGCCCAAAGGGGTTATGATGTACATTGGAAGTTTGTAAACGAGCTGGACATTAAAATCAGAATTGTGAACGTGTTATGAAGGGTTCTCAGTGAACTTGCTCAAATAATTAACTGTGCGTCATGTGGGGCCAGTTCGTCTCTTTTTGCAGGAGAAGTAAATTTGATGAGTATGATCTAATGAATTTAATTATCCTATTCATATTCACTTTGCAGCTACATTATTCTTCACATCTTTTCTTGTGATCCACTGCCAACCACTCCTTGTATCTGCTACCTTTTTCTGACACGATACTGAGTGTGAGCTTAGCATGCCAAAGCTCGTCATATTTAATTTAGAACTACTTTGTTGGCCATATCATTAATTGCTGCCCATTGCTCCAGCAATGGCTGTACACTCTCTCTCTGGGTGGGGTGCTCATGCATTATCCTTTGGAACCTACCTCGCTGCAGGTGATCATATGTGTCTGTCTCCAACTGAAATCTTAATTCTAGAGCTGGACAAGAGTAGAAAAAATACATGCATAGTAATATAGTAATCTGAGTGGAAAAAAATCACGTTCAACCTTTGCTGTAGGCAAAAAATCCACATTGAGGAGATCTTGAATTTTGCCTCAAAAAGGGAAAATATTCCTTCTTGATTTTTAAATATGATTTCCACTGGGTCGACAAGCAATAACAGCCACCAAACCCATATTTAAAAGCATAATACGATAGCATAATATCTGTGGGTAGTGAATTCCACATTTGTATTTAAAGAACCCTTCTCGTTGTTTTAAGTGAAAATGTCTTCTTCAACTCTGAATGGATGACTCTTCCATCGCAGTGCGTGTGGCTTCACTGCTGAGCCAGAAGTGGATCCACACACACATTAACATACACATTAACATACCCAGGCACACACATACTCAGGCAGACACACACTTACATACATACCCAGACACACACTTTCATACATACCCAGACACACACTTACATACCCAGGCAGACACACACTTACATACATACCCAGACACACACTTACATACATACCCAGACACACACTTACATACATACCCAGACACATACTTGCATACCCAGGAAGGCAGACACTAACATGCATACCCTGAAAGACCCATACATGCAAATCACTCACCCTAGGAAGCCTCAGCTCACTTTGATGCAGCTCGCCCTGAGCAGGAGTAACTACATGGGATCTCTTCTTCCTGTCTCCTTGTATCGGTTAAAAATTGTTTTTGAAAGGGTCCTTTCTAAACTAATTTGTACCCGCATGGGGAGACAGGTGCGGAGGTCACATGACCCCGCAGTGAAACAAAGGCTACTCGCACAGTGTGTGCAGCAAGCTGCAGGAGCAGTGAGAGGTAAGCGGGGGCGGGATGGAGACAGGTGGGATGTATGTATATGTGTGCTTGTGTGTGTATATATATATATATATATACGGTATATGCATATATGTATGTATCTAAGCATGGATGTGTACTGTTGAAGTTGGGGGGCCTGGGGGGAGTTTTCGCATCCGGGCCCGATGGTTTCTAGTTACGCCCCTGATATGCGCTCTAGGTCAGCGTCTACCTTGCATATAGGTTGCGCCATCCCTGGGCTTAGGAGAGAACCCTGAGGAACTCCACTTACCACTTGGAGAATTTCCCATTAACAACAACTATCTAAAAGATGTTTTGTGCCAGTTTTCAACCTAGGTCCCGAGAATTATCACACACAGGCGTATCTTATATATAACATATATGTCACGTACACACTGATTCACATATGCACACACCGTCATATACACATAAAATACATTTTCGATTGTATAACTTAAGAAGCTTTGGGAACCATGTTGATTTAATTATATATTTATATTATAATATACATACATTCATTACCAGACATGATTAGTCTCAGACAATGAATCCCCTCCGTTATCAGACATTAGCAGTCTCACACAATTAACCCCTTCCATTACCAGACATGATCAGTTTCAGAGAAGTAACCCCTATATAGCCAGACAAAAGCAGTCTCAGACAAGTAACCCCCATTACCAGACATAAGCAGCATCAGACAATAAACTCCCTGCATTATTAGACATGAGCAGTCTCAGACAATTATCTGCCTCTATAATCAGACACGATACACACAGTGACACAGACAGGCAAACACAGTCACATACACACAGTGGGTTTCTTTTTTGGTGCTGCAGCTTATTCTAAGCTAGGTGTGGAAGGAATCAGCCAATCAGGGGAGGCTTCTCAACTCTCAGCCAATAGTAAGGGCTCTTCCATCAGTCCTTTCTAATTAGTGGTCCAGTGCAGAGACTTTGCCTCCTTGAGCGGGACCCCCAGGAAAGCCAGCCACCTTGCAACTGTATTGGTTGTAACCACTTATTTTTGAAGAGATGCCGGTTCTTCTCAACCGGTGGCTATTTACCTTGGCACCCAAAGTATCAAAATAAGCAACATGGCTTTGTTGTGTTTATTGCTCACTACATATGGTGTTATACACCAGACAGCCTACGAAAAACGGGTAATGGGCTGGTGGGTAGCAACTACTTCAATAAAGCTCCAAAAAGGTTGTAACGCGTTACCTTTTGCTTTAGAACTTGCTACAGTATCTTAATATAGCAGTAAAAAAGGGTTCTTTTAGTAATGGTCTCTTGATTTCACAGAAATGTAATCCTCACCCAATTTTTCATAGTATGTAGAGAAATAAAAGTTAGCCATTGTTGACCCTGAAGCTTAAAAAAATATGAGCAAAGCACTTTGTGGATTATCCTCAATGATTCATCTAAAATCAATCAGTGACGAAAAGCAAATGTTGTTCCTTTATTTTTCATTTGAGTCATTGTTACTTCTCTGTCTTTTTGTCACGGCTTAGTATATAGAGAAATATTGTGAAATTGTGGCATTGTATTATAACGCTATAACTCGGCTTCTAGAAAAATTCTATTCAACTGGCTTAAGAGTACAGTGCAATGAAAGAAAGGTACACTTTCATGTTTGCCTTTTCACATTACTGAAATACCACACAGAAAAGATGCACGAGTTGTGTGATTGCATGAACAGCATAGCATTAAGATTGCATGACTAGTAACAGTAAGTATTAGACTTGTGCATTCGTATTCGAGCGAACATGAAAACGCTCATGAAGGGTGCCGGCAAAACTTATGAACATGGCGCCGGCAAAACTTATACGAAGACACACAACACAAAGAATATTCGTGTTCATCTTCGTTTACTAATCTCCCTGGTCCCTTCCCCATCTAGCCTACCTTATCTACGCAGCATCGCAGGGGTTAACGAAGCGGAAATCCATAGGTTGGCCGCCAGGGATGTGCAAACAACTCTATCGGTCACTTACAGGAGGAGGCCCCTGCAGGCGACCAATAGACTCAATCCCACGGCCCTTTAACTCCTGACGGCGGAACAAGCGACTCTATTGGTTGTTCGTACGGACCTTTAACTCTTGGAGCGGGGAGACCAGTGGTCTCTCCCAGCCAAGTTGCGGCACCAGAATTTTAAACGTCTGTACGAGCGACTCTATTGGTCGCCAGCAAGGGGCTCGTCTGCCATCAACCAGACATTTTCAGGTGATAATATCTTTGTCGCACAAAGCACACATACAATTTTTGGGGAATTTCTTTTAGCATCTTTTAGGCTGAAACATATGTCTGGAGTTGTTGGTTCATACAGAGGAAGTTTGCCTCACATTTCAGTTCTGTACTTCCCTTGTGGCAGAATCAGATTGATATATTGATGATTTTTCTTCTGTAATGGCACAAGAGAGCTAAAACATGAGATGCTCCCAAGCAAGATAATGGTAGTTTTGTTTAATTAGAGGAAAGTAAATGCTGACACTCATGCGCATCTACTTTTCCCGCGTTATACAATACATTAAGTTCAAGTACAATTATGCTGCTCTCAAGAACCTTTAGGCGTTTTTTCTCAACTTGCTAAAAAAATCCTTTTTTTTTTTAAACATTAGCACATTTTATGACCTATTTCCATTACTGTGTTTGATTTCTGAAAACCAGACACATCTTCATGTTTTATCCCCGTTTTATACTTAACCTTTTTCACTGTTGGCTGGAGCTACAGACTTTGTCTCATCTTGAGAAATGCTAACAGCAGAATGTATCCAACATTTCTTGACTAAGAACTGTAGTTTCAATAGGCTTTAGTTTTACAGCCCATTCTTATCTTTCTTTGATTCCTTGGGTCTATTGTGCATTAGCATCAGTGTATTGCATAATCTGTTTTAATTCATGGTGGTTCTCCACGCCTCATCCTGATATTAGCATCTCAGGTTTTTTTTAATTTCACAATGCAGTCATTATTTAATATTACCTTAGTAAATTACCTGTTTTTGTTTACAAATGCTATAAGGTGGCATCATTTTTCATGCATGAGAATTAAGAACATTTGACTTAATGTTTTAATGATTTTTTCCCACTCTTTTTATTTTTTGAAGCATATAGTACAACCCGCACCCCACCAGCTTCAAGACAACCTTCTGTGCAATTTCTACTTACTTAAAAAAATAAAAATCCCATCACCCACACTGTTATTGCCTGTTCAGCTGTGCATAGGGTAGGTGTAGGAAAGTAAGTGAACCCTTTGGAATTACCTGGTTTTCTGCATGAATTGTATATAGACAAACAAAACATGCTAAAGCTAAGAACACACAAATAATGATAATTGCTCATGTCTTTATTGAGCACACCCATTAAACATTCACAGTGCTGGTGGAAAAAGTAAGCGAACCCTTGGATTTAATAACTGGTCAAATTTAATAACTGCTTACTTTGGCAACAATAATCTCAAACAAGCACTTCTGGTAGCTGCAGATCAGATCTGCACAAAGTTCAGGAGGAATTTTAGACCTTACAGAACTACTTGAGCTCAGCCATATTCTTAGGACGTCTGGTGGGAATAGCTCTCTTGTGATCATTTCACAGCACCTTTAATGGGTTATGGTCTGGGTTCTAACAGGGCCACTTCAAAAGGCAGATTATCTTATTTGAAACCATTCTATAGTAGATCTACTTTGATGTTTAGGGTCATTGTCTTGCTCCATTATACAACTTCAGCTTCAGCCACCTAGAAGTTATGCTGATGATACCTTGACCAACTTGGGAATTAATTGTCCCCACAATTGTTCGGGCACTGAGACAGCAAAGCAGTGAAGAATTTTGCTCTCTCCACCACTACTAATAGGATGATGTTTTCACGTGGGTATGTGGTGCCAATTTTACTCTATATGTAGTGCTGCATGTTCTTCCCGAACAATTCAACCTTAGTTACATCAGTTCACTAAACATTTTCCCAGTAGCATTGTGTGTCAACGTCCTGGTAAACTTCAGACGAACGATTTTAGATTGGAGAGCAATGGCTCCCTCCGTGGGGTCCTGCTATTAACTTCATGCCTGTTCAATGTTTTGCATAGGGTAGATTCACGAACAGAGATGTTACCAAGTTCCAATGATTCCTTCAAGCATTTAGCTGTTTTACTCCATTGAGCATTTTGCATTGTTCCCAGTCTTCTTGGCTGAACACCCATTTCTAGGGTGAGTATTCACAGTACTAAATCGTCTCCATTTATAAACAATTTGTCTAACTGTGGACTTGTGAATATGTAAACTCTTTGAGATTACTTTATAACCCTTTCCAGCCTTTCTTGCACGACTTCTGAGATTTCTTTTTGTGCTGCGTGGTTCACATGAACATATGCTTTTGGAGAATGACAAACTCCAAAGTATCTCTAAAACACACATCCAATACCACTCCAATGATATGAAGTGATACTCCTGACTCCAATTAGCTTTTGTTGAAATGATAAGCCTAGAGGTTCACATACCTTTTCCAACCCAAACAGTGAATTTTTGAATGATGTATTCAATAAGGACAAGAACAATACAATAATTTGTGTGTTATTAGTTAAAACAGATTGTGTTTGTTCATTATTTTAACGTAGATAAAAATCATAATACACTTTAAGACACATTGATACATAAATGCTGGTAATTCCAAAGGGTTCACTTACTTTTTCTTGCCACTCTAAGTGGATAACAACACAACAACTCCGGCATAATGCAGTTTAGTCAGAAATGGATGAGGCCATAACATTCTTGCTGTAAGAGTGGCAAGCATGTTGAATAAAAATGCATGCAAGGTGTTTTTTGCATGATGGGTTATTTATTAAGGAGGCTGAAGTAAAAATACATTTATAATAGCGCACAATAATGGCAATATTTAATTGGAGGTTGGTGTTTGTTCAGCATACCAAGACATTATGGACACTGCTATGCTTACAACTTTGTGGAGTTTGTGGAAGGCCCTTTTCTATTCCAGCATTACTATGCCCCAGTGCACAAAACATGGTCCATAAAGGCATGGTTGGATGAGAACTTGACTGGCCCTCACAGAGCCCTGACCTCAACCCCATTGAACACCTTTTGATGAACTTGAACGGAGATTGCGAGCCAGGCCTTCTCGTCTAACACCAGTGTCTAACCTCGCAAATGCTCTACTGGATGAATGGGCTAAAATTCCCACAGAAACACTCCAAAATCTTCCCAGAAGAGTGGAAGCTGTTATAGCTGTAAAGGGGGGTGGCAACTACATATTAATGTCTATGTATTTAGAATGCAATGTCATAAAAGTCCTTGTTGGTGTAATGGTCAGGTGTCCCAATACTTTTGTCCATATAGTGTAGATACATAGATGGAGTGAGTGATAAGTGAGTATCTTTAGCAAATTACAAATCCTGCTGATTTGGGCATGAGCCCTAAGATGACCTCTGGTACAAATAGCATTCAGAATAACTAGATCTATTCTTAGCTTGCTGAGGTAGCACCTGAGCAACACGCAACATGTTTATCTCTCAATGTTGACAAATGTGTGAAAATATCTTCATGTTCCAAGCTGCATATAAAACTTTAAGTAATCATTATATTTTTAAATAGAATTTTGTCTATACTAGTAATGTTTCTTCTGGCACAGATCACTCACTGCATGGCATTTTAAATTATTTCTGATTGCCCCTCCATTACCACTGCTGACATGCAGTATGCGAAAGTCCAGCTGTTGCTGAACTACAACTCCCATGATATCCAGCCAACAAAAAGGTTGTTTAAGTATAACGAGGGCTGGCATTCAATAACAGCTGAAAGGCATCCAAATATAAACTATATACTGTAAATGTCTCCCTATTTTAGGATGCTTGCAAAATAGGTATGTGCATTTTGCCTACAACTTGTAGTAACCTTTTGAGTATTCTGCACATTTTTTACTAAATATTGTATTGTATGTCATTGTAAAATGTGAATTTGACGCATCAGAAGATAGGGCATTACCTATGAATGTAAGGATAATAATATGATGGAGAAGGTTATATTTTGTATACTTTTATCATGTATTTCTGATTGTAACTTTTAAGACTGTAGAACAGTGTGATCCACTCATACTCACCAACATTCTAAGCTCAGAAAAAAAAAAGGAAAATTGGAATAAAAGACGGTGAGAAGGTGTAAGAAAAGGTAGAATTGGATGCAAAATTCTACTAAACAGAAAGACCCAAACTCTATAATTCGCCAAGTTCATCCACAATCAAACTCTCAGTAGTTTTTCACAAGCCTCCCTAAAATTAATAGCAGTCACTTAACAGGGCCTACAAAGATGGTTTAAAGAGAATAGTGCGGCACTTTGTAGAGTTCAGTGTTGTAAGTCCAGTGCTATATTGGTCATTGAACATGGCATGTGTTTCAAACAGCTATAGTATTGTCATTTTTTGCAAGGCTTCAACTCTTAGTCGTCCCTCATTTCTGATTTTTCCAACTTCACTGCAGTAAGCATATGACTAGGGCTGACATTAAACATAGCTCATACCATACCGCCAAATATTACACATAGCCAAATATGTTAGCTCTGTTTTAGGGGGGGGAGGTTGTGGCTAGGGACTCTTTGGAATTGAGCCAAAAGGTGAAGCCCAATATCATCCAGGTGAAGCCCAATATCTCCAGGTGAAGCCCAATATCATCAAGTCTTTGGGTCAGTTTCTTCTTTCTCCAGGCATGGGAGTGGTGTTTGACCATGTCCACTTAATGCCTACACTATGTCCACTTCCATCCCCATTAAAGGCTACCGAGGGCTAATTCTGTCGCTATGTGCACCTAGCCCCATCCCTTTACAAAATCACACTCCCAGAAGAGAAAGTGATCCCAGTGGAAGAAGTGATAAAGAGGGAAATTATGCATTGGGAAATATAATATGTAGAGTTTTCTGTACAAAAATGTTGTATATCTACTTACCTCTGATTTTATTTCCACGCAGCCTTTATTGAAGTCTATTTAGCACTATAGTGCCACTTGCATACTCTGCTTTCCCATTAGGGACTATTCAGACTTCTTCAGACTCCTTTCATTTGACACCTGATTTTATGACACCAGTAAAACATTCATTGCAACATCTGTCTTTAATGGATACCAACATTGTAGTGCTGCAGTTTCTGAGAGATGCTGTAGGGCACAATAAACTCTATTAAGTGTTTTGTAAAGCCAAGCAGAATTCACTTGTTTAGTACGAGTGGCATGCATTCTAAAGTGCTTTTCTCACAAACAAGAATTCAATTAGCATCCAAATAGTTTTTATACATAAATTAGCTTCAGGTGAAATGATAAATGCTAAAATAAATGCCAGAAAGCCTAGTTGTTTTGATGTTGTATCAGAAATCATCTTGATTGGAAAAAAGAACAAACATTATCCAAAAGCTTAAGTAGATTTGAAGGAAAGGAAACTCAATACTGTTGTGAATAGATTTTTTGGAGTCATGTAATACCAATGCTTTGTTTCCTTTCACTATAGGGATGATATCTGAATTTCATTTAAAACAAAAGGAAAAGATTATACAAACATTTTAACTCGGCGGAGATAAATAAATAAGGTCAGATAATAAATAAATACGGTCAGATGTTATGGCAGAATTCCCCCATTCTAGTTATACAATATGTAGGGTCACCTCTTGGCCCACCACTATTCATTTATATTACCTATATAAGTATCTCTACACTCTATATCGTAACCGTGGGGTGGGACTTCCTCTTCATGGCGGTTAGAGAAGAATAATGGCATCCAGAAGACAGGGCCAAGTAAGGATTAAAGTGTTACTTGATGGTCTAAATGTTACTACATTCATATTATATTTTTCACTCTTTAATTAGAAGTATTGGGGATCTCTGCCCAGTATGATGAGATTCTTAGTTATTCCACAGCATGGCTAGTTGGCTACACCATGTAACATACTTAATTACATAAAATGAACAGTTCTTAATCCACCAACTATGTAACGTGGTATTAATAGATTATACTATGTGACTTTGTTCGCTTGTTACTTGTATTGCTCCTATATGGAAGCAGATGTCTTTCCAAACAATACTACAAAAATAACTTTTACTAAGATTACTGGAAGAGATCATTGCTTGGAGATCTTTGTTTAGGGATAGATGCAAATCTGCTATTCAGACTTTGTACAATATTAAGCGGAAACACTATTCCCATGGCATTAAGGAAATACTGGTGTACAATAAAAATAGTGTGCAGTACAAAATGTCGAGCTAACAACAAGAAAATCCTCCATCCTGGGTTGCTTGCTATTAGTGGTCAATGCTGAGTGGGGATTATCAACTAATTGGAAAAAACTTGAATTGAATAGTCACAGCTGATAGACCTTCTGCGTAAAGTCAGTCCTTGGTCTTCTTGTCCTTGATTCAGGATCACTGTATGCCCATCACCATATACGCCGCACTTCTATTCTATATATCTCCCTTCCTTACATTACATCTAAACATCTGACCCTCCTGTTTTACATTATGGCCTCTTGTTCTAAAATGTTTAGCCCTGCCCCCCGATTGAAGCCACACCCCTAGAAGCCAGGTAGCCAACCCTAGATAGCTCCCAGGTATTGATGTGCCACATGTTGGTACCCAGTGTTCCCGCTTACCTGGCTTGCAGAGGCATTCAATATGTAGATTATTCTTCTTAAATACTCAGACTCAGTCGCATATTTTGGTAATGGGGTGATCGCATCAGCCATGCTTTCCAGGAGACACATCATTTTGATATACTGTTGACTGGCGCATATAAAATGCTGCCCTGCAGCATGTGGGATATATAACTAAGTAAATCCCTTCTGTGAATTTATAAATTTCTAGTGCAGACAGAAGCAATCTACTGCAGATAATGATAGGTACCTAAATTATGCTGCAGATAAAGAAATTATTTGTTAGCCATGCTCACAAGGTGGCAGCACAATGCCATAAATATAGCAAAATATATTAACAAAGCATGACATTGTATACAAATATTATGTATTAGTGGACCTGGAGTGGTTCGGGTCCAGTCAGAGAAAGCCTTCCTATCTTTTATTGCATCTTATTATATTTCTCCCATGGTGTTTACATTTATAACTCCTCGGTTAATTCATGGATGCTCATATGACGTTCATTTGTGCCAAGTTCAGTGCTTGTGCACGTGTAGAGCCCCTATTTGGCTACTCGTGCAAGCACAGAGTGCAGTGGCGCTCGCATATGTGTACAGCACCTGTTACAGAATGTATGCATGTTTAAGAGTTTTAATTATGTTTTTGCTTTTTATAGAAATCTGACAGCTTTTACTTTACTCCGGGGACCCAAAAAAGATAGGATTCTGGAAACAGGAAAAACAGGGACAGCAAGACAAGGGTCTAGATTCAAGAATGTCCTACCAGATACGGAGATGTTGGGATGCCTACTATGTATATGAACGGCTGGCACATAAGCTAGTAGTAAGCTTCTTGTTTCCAAATCTTAAGCTATCTTTAAAGACTTCATTCAACAAGTGAGCTAAAACCCAGATTTTTTATGAAAAAGCCTTTTGCGTGCTAAAGGTATAGTCAACAGTCAGCAATTCAACTTCCAGGACAAAAATCCCCAAAAAATATAATTAACCACTCAAAGCCACAAACACATTTAGTTAGTGTTTACATTTGTAGCAAGCATTTCAATTTGATAACCTTTGTGTGGTTATTTTAATCAGGTAGTGATACTTGCATGGCAGAAAGCCCAGCAATATATCAAAACTGCATTGGATAACCAAATCAAGGAACAAAATACTGGTATACTGATACTAACACAGCAAAACATGTTTTCACATTTAAACCTTTCAATGCTGGTAAGTGTTTAGTGAATTTAATATGGCATTGAAGGGATTACATTGCCCTTGCTATACTGACTTTCAATTAGAAATTCTAACTTTTGAGTGTAGTAGTTGATATTAATCCCTCTTTCCCATCAAGACACTGGTGGATATCCGGTGTGCAGATGAGAACCCTGCCATGGGACAGCTCTTCTGGGAAACAGCTTGTGATCCTGTGTATAGGGAGATGAAGATAAGCATCTACGGGGTCTACAGTGGTAATGCATTTGAAGACTTTGCTAATTCTATATGGAATTTTATGTGATTGACTGATATGTTTAAAAAGTCCATCATCAGCCTGAGTTTTTATGATGTTTCATGCACTATAAATACACCAAAATAAGTTCATTTCCCATTGCCCTTCATAGGAACCAGAACAGACAGATGCTTTTCTCAGAATTTTTGATTCATAGACACTAAAGTCCTATGCTTGGCTTGATCTGTTGACATCATGGAGGTTGGGAGCCGACAAGGAGGTCTGGAGGAAAATCTTATAACCATGATTGATAATCTTCAACATCTTCAACATAATCAAGGCAGAAATAAACTGGTGACCATTTCTCTCTACCACATGCTTAATGTAACCCCAAAAGATCTCTTTCTTTGTAATATTGTCTTTGTAGGCAGCCAACATGTGTCCCTGTGTTATTTTCCAAAAGTTACTCCAGCTTGGATCACCATAGATCTTTTACTGCAAATCATGGAGTATAATCTTGGAAACATTGTTAACCAAACATACCCAAAACCATAACCTCTCTGCAACAGTCAGGTCTGCTGATTTAACTAGATTTTCAATCATGCCATCATATAGAAAGTCTACTGCCTATCAGTGCTTTCACTCCTCTTTGATAAAAGCAGTTAAGATAACATGCACAGAAGATTTTCTTGAGTCCTTGTGAAATAGGTTTTATGTTTTCTGACGAATGATTTAATCTAGTTTTGCTGCCTTTTCACTGGGAATAAGAAAAAGTCATCACTAATCTCTACTTTCACTGCTGAAGAGCAGGCTGTCTTATTGTATAACCTATTTCTCTAGGTGATAGGCCTAAAGGCGCATGGGCACAGGGGCTTAAACCAGGACAAACCAGGAAACTTCTGATATGGAAGAAAGGTGCCAACATTTCTGATAGTATGCATTTAACAAAATATTTTATCATCTGCAGATTATTTAGCCTTCAAAAAGCCAAGACAAATTACTTTCTAGGGTTCCTTCTAAGCTGATAGAGTGCTGTCAGTGATACCAAGACAAAATAAATATTTCAAAGGCTGCATTAAAATCAGTGCTGCCCTGCTTATAGCATTTCTTATATGGTCATCTGGTCACTCTATGTTAACGTCATCATGGCTCATCTTTTCTTCCTATCTATGTCATAGACAGCTGAGCAGCAAAGAAAAGGCATCACATAATATACAACACATAATATATAACATATGACCTTACATATCTTACTTTTCTCATGGGACATAAACTAGCTATATATTTATCCATGTAACTTATAATTTAATCCGAAAGTGCATTTTATATTTCCCAAGTTTCCATTCGGTGTGATTGTATTAAAGCTTATTGTATAGTTTATTGAAGCTACAATTAATATTAGGATCAAGCAATATGACCTTTTGGCTATGTCATTCAAAAGAAATTGTTCTGAAGGGAGTATTAGGAAAATGGATTTAATTTCTTATTCTCAACCATTTGGGTCAATGAAGTTTAAATGTAAAATGTGATATGTTTTTTGTTTTTTTTTACATAATGCATGACTTTCACTTGCATACATTATTGTCCACCAGGAAACAGTGACTTATTTAAGTAAAAGGCAAACCATATACAGTCAAGATTTCATCACATTGACCAAGCAATAATATCTTTTGTTTATTTGCTAAGGACTCCCAGAACCTAATTCTACAAGTATCCTAGGCCAAAACGGGGTACAACTAGAGAAAAATGGGTCACCCGTTATAAAAAATAGGCTATGTTGTGAAAAAGAGTGCAACATAGGCTCTTTCCTTTTGTCTTCTGTGCCGCGATTGAAAAAGTATCTCTGTAATAGCATGTCAATCCGAAATCTGCTTACAGGTAATCAAACTTTATCACAGGAGTTAAATTGTACTTAATTGTAACACAACTCTGACTGAAGGCTTATTGTGTTGGTCTGATGGATCACCGTGTCATCACAAAAGTAACTTCTGAAAGACTCCATTGTGCTCAGCCAAGAAATGCTGTAACCACATGGTGTCAAAAAATCTCCATTCTTACAATTACAGGCGAATGAGGAACACAAGTACTCAATTTATATCAGTTTATATGTACAATTTACATTAGTTATGTTTTCAGTTTCGAGTAACCGCCAACCAAGTTCAGCTAGATCATCTAATACAGTTGTAAAAAGGCACTAATCATTTGATTCAGTCCTATCCAAGTCCAGTTTTATTCTATGGGACCCTTGGAAAGCCGCTGTTGTTGGGCCACATACAGTGTCTAAAAGTTAGGTAAATACTATCTCAGATGAACAACAGCACATGACATACTACACCGTGTCACGATTTATTCACCAAAATAAAGCCAAAATGGAAAGCCATGTAGGCAAAACCAGGTATGCCTTATCATTCTATAGCTTGTAGAACCACAATTACAGTCATCCTCCCTGCCAGGATATACAGTATCACCTTTACTTATACCGATACTACCCTCACTTATCTGCATGTGAATACACAACAAGGGCATCACATAAGGTCAGTAAATGCCTGTGAGACATACACAAACCCTAAGAGAGGAAGCACTAGCTGCTAACAATCGACACATGAAGTGACCATGGAAAAACCACTTGAAGCAGGAGGTGCAATCCATTCACTCTAACACTCAGGGGCCAGTCAGGTCATTGAAAGTCAATTTGGGGAAAGGAGCAGCCATGAATGGGTCCCTGAGGCAGCTGCCTCTTTTGCCCTGTGTTCAAGATAACATACACCTGAGCACAGTACTTATTGGACCGCCAGTCCCCTGTCCAAGGCACGATGGAATTCTATAGACCTTCTCTGTGTAATGTTATTGTAGCTACACAACATGTGTACCGTCCCTTATTTACAGAGTTCTCTATGAGCAATGTCTCTTTAATCTGAGCATGGCTTCAGTGACATGGATACCACTGCTACCTGATGTTTTGGAAAATCTGAATTCTGACCTTGAACATTTCCCAGCCCTGATTGTTTTCTGATGGCCTTCATGCAGAAGCCTGACCCAACTTAGGTAATTGTATTGCACTCAGTTATATAATCCTTGCATTAGTGGGTGGAGCCGAGTGTGATATTAAAAATATGAATTAATATTTGCTGATAATTTAATACCAGGACTTTAAGGTACTGTCTAACCCTGAGGTATTTTATAATTTTGCATTGTAGCTAAATTGTGGAATATACCATTATTTCTTGCCTCTTATTCAAGGTCATTAAGAACATACACTAGCTGGAGGGCTGGCAACACTCACGCGCTCACTCTAACACAGCGATACTCACTAACTCTTCTACCTTTCGTGGAGCCTGACCTTGTCTTTAGAGCCGCTTGCATGCGTTACGTTGCGGGGCCCTGCAGAGACCTGTCTGCACGCAAGCTGGTCAGAATTGGGCTGCGGTATGGCCTGGCGAAATGGCTCCTGACCCATATAACCACCGCTGACATACAGAATAAACTTGGTAAACAAAAAAAAAATCTCGCTTTTAACCCTTGGGTCATCAGAGAAATTATATGTTTTTAGGGAATGCCCTATGCATGCTAAGCTACTCTCTGAAGCATAAAACAAATGGGATATTTCACATATTTATATAAAGCAGGAGTGTGATAATTCCATTAATTTTAAAGCAAAACTTTAGTGTAGCCACAGAAAAAAAACAGTCTGCTGAATGTGCACTCTTCCTTATTAAAGTTCTGTTGAATAAGCAATTTACCAACAATGCCCTTCTGGAGACACTTCTTCTATGACCCAATTTGGCCGTGTCCTATTTCTCTAACCAGGAAGTCAGCTGTGAGTGCATGACGGTTTGAACGCAGCCTTCTGGTTTTTAAAATCTTTTGCTGATACATATTATTATTTGCAGCATTGGCTGTGTCAGCAATGGTAGCCACTGTTGGCCTTGCAGTGTGAGAAAAAGTGTCCCTGACATCGATTGCACTTTAGAAAGAATATGCTTATCAAGCGCGCACTTTGTATTCTGATATGCTCAAATGTACTTACATTCTTTATATAGGAGTTTGCATTCCACAGAGTTATATATCATTGTGTAAAAGAAAAAATACTCATCGTATCTACTTTACATCTATAAAAGTACAAAGTTTCAGTCTGCAGATATATGATATGCTCAATTTCTGTTTCTATTTGTGTATAAAAATAATGCTTGGGGTACATTGTTTAAATATATTAATTCAAGTGAAAACAACCGTAGTCCAAAGGTAGCGGAGGAAATATATTTTTCTTCTAGGTTTATGGGCCAGGATGGAATATCGTTTGTTTTTCTATTTGGGGCAGGTGAAATTCTCTATTAGATAAAAGATAACATTCTGTAGTCTATCATGTGCACGTGATTAACCTTAAATCAATATTTAGATATCAGTGAGGAGCATATGAAATATCTGATCAGACACTGGCATGAAAAATATACATATATATATAGGTGAAAAAGTTTGAGCTACTAGTTTTCTGCAACTTTGTAAAGAAATGACAATTATCGGCCAATTTAAGCCACTACCTTGATCTACTCCATTAAGCTACCCACAGCACTGGGTGGACTCTGTACACCTCTGCCCAGCCTCATGAACCCATTCAGAGCTGCCCCCTAGCCCTACTCTTTCTATGACCTTGCTGCCCCTTTTGGGTCAGAGTATGATAGGAGGCAAATAAAGTGTTAGGAGTGTTAGGTAAAACTGAGCAGAAAAGATTCCACCTTCCCCTGTCCCAAGTGGGTTTTTTTCCAGGACTTTGTCCTGCCTGGAGTATGAACATAAAAGAGATCGCATGGGAGAGGGTTTGTCCACCTTGTCTTTTCTATAAAGGCTGCCTTGTTTTGTGGGATCCCCTTTTGTGTACAAATGCGGGTGGGCAATGTACTAGTATGAGGGCGATATACTTGCCTTATTATTAATGTAGTTGATTAGCTTATATGTAACACTGCTATCTTGTTTGGAATAGTCACAGCAGATGCTAAAGTTTATAAATATGCAAATAATAAAAATATCCCTTTATACTTTTTGTGTCTTAGGAAACAATACTTTACATGGAATTAGATATGCCCCTTATTGTTTATAAAAAAAATACCATATATCATGTAATTGGTATACAGACACACATAAATATATACAAATATTTATACATGAACATAACTATACGGACAAAAGTATTGGGACACCTGGCCATTACACCAGCAGGGACTTTGTTGACATTGCATTCTGAATACATTTTCATTAATATGTAGTTGGTCCCCCCTTTGCAGCTATAACAGCGTCCACTCTTCAAGGGAAGACTTTCCACAATATTTTTGAGTGCTTCTGTGGAAACGGTTGCCCATTCATCCAGTAGAGTACTAGGTCAAACACTGATGTTGGATGAGAAGGCCTGGCTCGCAATCTCTGTTGCAGTTCATCCCACAGGTGTTTGATGGGGTGAAACTCATCCAACCATGTCTTTATGGACCTTGCTTTGTGCACTGGGTCACAGTCATGCTGGAGTAGAAAAGGGTCTTCCCCAAACTGTTCCTATGAAGTTGTAAGCATAGTATTGTCCAAAATGTCTTGGCATGCTGAAGCATTAAGATTTGCCTCCACTGGACATAAAAAACAGCCCCAGGCCATTATCCCTCCTCCACCAAGGGTTACAGTAGCACAATGCAGTCAGGCAGGTAACATTCTCCTGGAATCTGCCAAACCCAGACTCGCTCACCAGACTGCCAAACAGGGAAGCCCGATTCGTCATTCCGCAGAACACATCTCCCCTAGTGCCGTGCTTTACACGACTGGATCCAACGCTTGGCATTGTACTTGGTGATGTGAGGCTTGCATGCAGCTGTTCAGCAATGGAACATCTAGCAGGGGTAACATTTCCTGAACTGACTTATTAGTAAGACCCATTTTTAATATATGTAATAGGACAACAAACAGCTTTGCTCAGAGCTCTATAGAATTAAAGACAATCCTGAATCTATTGGAGTTTTTTTTTGGGGGGGGGTTCTATCAGAATTATCTGATATTTAAACCAGGCTGTAAAGCCCTATATTTTATAGTATAAATTAAAATACTAAAAATGGCTTACAAATCTAATGGCTTACAAAACTATTATAACGAGTAACTAAAATATATTACTATTGCCAAATGTCTGGAATATTAGTACAGATTTGCATTTTTTGTTTTGTATTATCTAAGTATTTTTAAACACCAATGCAAGAAACACCATGTGCCTCTGTAAAAGCTTGACTAATGGATAACTGATTATGTAAGAATTGCTCTACAGCTCTGCATTAAAATGTTGCAACATACTCTTTTATCGCTAGACTGGCTGCAGCACTAGTCACCAGACACCAAGTTTCGAGACTCTAACGTCAATGCATTTTAAGGTCAGCCCTCAATGTGATAATCGGCAGTCGGGGCTGGACATGCATAGTGTTTCTACAATCATTCCCAAGTGTCCTATATTTCCATAAGAAAGAGCAAAACCAGGAATTTCCTTGCAAAACAATGGAGTATGGGGCATAATTCTCCTTCAATACACTATCAATAGGCCAAGGGTAAAATATTATATTATAACCTAGAATATAAGCTTCGGTGTTTCAGATGTTAACATGTTATGTAGCGGTATTTGTACACATTTTGCAGTAAAATCCAACAAAGAATGCATGCAACCTGCCCTGTGCCTGAAAAGCACATTGACGCCTCTGGGTGTCTATTCTCTATTTTTCGGGTTAGATGGAGAATGCAAACAAATGGGGAGGGGCGGAGCCGCCGATGCATTTAGGACATGAAGGCCACGGATTCATATATGTAACATGTTTGTATTTCCAATCGTATCAGCCGAGTAATTTTGAATATCTCATTGGTATTTTATCACCTTCTTGTGCATCCTTTTATCATGGTTTTGGCTGCTTAGTTTGTGTTGGCAAATTGACCGTATTATAATAATCCCCATAGCAGGAAGCTGAAATCTATTATTAAACACATTTTTTACATTTTTTTTTTAAGTAAAGTGAATACAATGAAGGGGGTTGCTTTAATGCTTAGTATATTTTATACTGTATATCGCACTCTAAGTGATTGTGTGCAAAGGGAGTTTGATGTTTGACAGTCTACTGCCTTTTAATGATTCAGTTCTTTGCTCCCATTCAAATCTAACAATCATATTAGAACCTTTTTTTTTTGCAGGCAGATTTAAAATGCTATCTATGGATTCTTCTCAGGCCGCAGAACCAGGATGATCATCTGATCATTTTAGCAACTTAAAAAAAGAAAAAAAATCTAATTTTTTGATCCATATTTCTTATAGTAACTTCATGGAGAAAATGAAAGCCTTGTATTTTTGTCAACTCCATATAGAGGATTTAGGAATAAGCCTTTATACCTCTGTACTCACAGAACAATCAGCTGTCAGAATTGTATTATATCCCTTATAAATATAGCTGGGTGAGACAGCATTACCAGGCTGGCTTGGCTCATTAAAAGAGTAAGAATCATGAATCAGACCTTGGCCTAGATGACTTTATTCCTTTATTTTTTTTTTTTTGCATCATCTGGCTCTGCTCCTCCAGCTCAACTAATTAATATGCGACTAACGCTATTGTGTTAAATATAACCATTAAAGTCTGATTTGTCCTTCAGTTATATGTTTATCATAACCTTGGACCAATAGTTTCTAAGGTCTCTAGAACATGGTGGACCCAAGGGGATTTTTTTTTGCTTTCGCTCCAGAAACTTACTAGAAAGAAAGATATGCAGGTATTATGTTTTTTAATTAAAACAAATTAGACATGGTTTGTTTCCACATCACTTTCAGAGCTGTAAAGACTGTATGGTCAGACATATGAAACCATTAAACATGTAACCCACACCCACCGGTAAGCTTGTGGCACATCACTGCCATCATTCACTCTACTACTATCTGTGACTGATTGACTGACAACTTGAGACTGAAGTTCCACCTCATTCATGTCAGAATGCCTGGTGGTGTTGATCACTGGCCTAAAAGCACCCTCAACAACATATTGCATTAAGTTGTCTTAGGCACATTTTTTTGTTGTTGTTTAAAAACGGCAAAAGCTGCCTTGAAAGTCATTGGAAACTCAACTGGTTCCAACTCAAGAGCCAGAAGAGCAGTAGATAGACGAGGTTCAAACATCATGATAACAACAGCTTATAATAATAATAATAGTTCAAGATTTCTTTCAATGAGCGCGCGCACACACACACACACACACAAATTACCTGGGTAAAAGTATATTACTATCCTTTATTAATATACCACTGGTTTTTTTTTAACTTCATCCTAATTGCATGAAAGACTCTAGTTTCTGATTACACATTTCAGAACACTTTTAAATAAATATTTATTTCTATGGTTATTGCTTAAAAAATATTACAGATTTTTTTTCCCCAAAAAAATGTACCACACATTTCAACCTTGTCCCAGAAGGATTCCGTGGAAAGCACAAAAAAAACAATTTAAAAATGGTAAAAGAAAAAACAAAAAAACGTAAAACGTATAATACTTCCCCATTGTTATTTGTAAAGATTTATTAGATTCATTTTGCAAGTTATGGAAAAAAAAAAAAAGGAAAATAAAACAAAAAGGATGCTAATGTATTATGACAGATCACGCTGAAAGCATTTTTTTCATAGCAGATGTTACAATGACCCCATTGAAACTGTATTTTCTTGCATAAGTAAGTGCACAAACATACAAGGTTACATAAAGGTTATTTCTGTTAATTTGGGGCTCACCTTTTAACAACCACCATGAATTAACATTCTAGTTAGAATACTGGGGCCACCCAATGGTGCTTTACATCTGCAATTCCACCAATAACTTCCTATTTCACCGGGCTTAAAAGGCACCTATGACGTCTACTCTAGAGAGCCTGAAACTATCAAATGCCACTTTTTAAATTATATAGTGCTGCTGAGTTTTGCAAAAATTGAAACAAATACATTGCCGTTTGATCTGTACTATGCTTAAACAGGTAGAATATATATATGCCTATATAGTAAAACGTAGGTTTCGTTGTGGAATGCTATAAGCCAAATGTTAAAAAAAAGACACTTTTGAAGATCACAGCACAGAAGCTGAAAGGCTGGCTTGTCTGACATTTTTTTTTTGGTTGGTCAAGCTACAAGTTATATAATTGTATATATTTTCAAGAATGAAGAGTTGAATCGTTATACAAAGTATGGCAATTCCCATCGCCAATTTCCTACCAAAGGCCAGCTGAAGATGAGATGCAGAACAAGTAGAACCAAAGAATATTAGGTTGTATACCCCTGGTTTATCCTAATATCTTCCAGCATTGAGGACACCAACAACGTCTTGCTGGTTCCTCTACACTGGCAGCTGGGACCCGTTCATACTACGACCAGATAGGGATGGCAAATGGAGACCAAACTTCTACTGTGCCTCGAGGTGCACATCGCTCAATCATTTTTCTTTTTAGAACGTCAGACTCTTCAAGGGATCTACTGATAAATTCTGAACGGTGCTGTGCATTTGTTGAAAACCCTTCAAACTAAGGGTTTTGGATCATCTAGTGGTCACTCACCATGTATTTTATTTAATAGGCCCCTAGGTCAAAAATGCGTTTGTTTGTTTTTTTAATTTAAAACAAATTAGTGGACACAAAACACCTTTAGGGTTACAAAAAAAATGGAAGGAATAGAAAAATAAAATAAAAAGGGAGTTTTATTGAATTCATGCACCTCAGTTATAAACGTGCATGAATTTACCACAGGTTCATAATAACCTTTAACAGTTTATGCTTACAGAGCCTAAAGCGTCGAAAATGCCTATCTGGCCTGTACATATTTCATTAAAAATAAACTCTATATAATAAATAAATATATAAAATAAATATAATGTTGCTTTGGAATTTTCTATAAATAATTTTTTTTTTGTTTTGATTTTTTTTTCCTTTTTGTTTTCTTTACTAAGAGGTCTTTGATTTATGCTCAAACAGCCCAAAGAGCAATTAGCCGAAAAGTCTTTCTCTTTCATATGAAGACTGCACCCATCCATGTAAAATACGCTTACACGTGAGCAGGCCTCCAACCAAAAATCCTGGTGAACCAAAAGTACGGCAGCTAGGCTGATATACGAAGAAGTAAAACTGATCAAAAAATTAAAAGCATGTATATTTCCCAGCATGCATCAGGCCTCATTCCTCCTTGCTATTAAGCTTCTTTTTCCCCCACTTTTTTTCAGCAAAATTAATTATTAGTGTTATTATTTTTATGCTCTCTGACTTGTAAATCAAGCGACTGGGCACAGCCTTTCCTCCAGGAGGATAAACCTTTAAGTGCAGAACAAAATCAGCATGTCCCATCCAAGCCTCCATCATACATTATGCATGCGACAAAGTTTGGCAACAGTGGAGCTGATGTGATGACACGGCTAATCAATTAGAACCCGCCGGGTGAAACCTTTTATAGTGGTTATATATATATATATATTAAGGGCTCAAGTGAAAGAATCGTCTTTGTCAACTTTGGCTTAGACTATAAAGTTCAGGAACTTTTTCTGGGACCACCGGTCTAGGTAAAAAATGTGTAAATTTTTGATGCCTTTTAGTCCTGTTCCCTTCTCTCGGTGTCCCGTCTTTATTCAATGCTACATAGTATCGACGTCCAGTGTCCACGTGTTTATAGAGGTTTGATGAATAAGTGTTGTACCAGTTCTCTTCAAATTGTTCTCTGAAAACACACTCTTGGGTCAACTTTTCCTGCAATAAAAACGAGAAGACACGTTACTATTAAGTGAATTTCTTCAATAATACTTATACCTTAATATTTGACATTAAAAATTATACCACTGTAGCAATTTCAACTGTGGTTGAATTGTTCCATCCACAGAATTAAACCGACGCGTCTTTGGTTCTGTTTGTTACAGTAAACTTCTAGAAACGCGTCTACTAGAGTCACCTTCGTAACAAGATTAGATAAAGGTGGAAAAAGTATTTTTTTTAAATCGGATTCACATATTCACCCATCTTATATTACAATTTTTAGAGATTCTGATCCAGATGTTCCCTGCTCAATTGAAATCAGTTAAATCATTTGAGTTTAATAGGGCTTCAAGTTAATTATTAGTACTTTTATTTTTATATTATTTATATTCTACACTTAGCTTAAAAACCATACAATGTTGTGTTGACACAAGAAACCATACAACCCCAGGTGTCAAAGCCCTTTATTTTATAAAAAAAAAACCTTTTCATTGTCACAATAATATTGTCTCAACGCTAAGATTATAATTCTTTCATCAAGTTGGTTACACCTTCCTGACTTGCACTGAAATCACTAAAATCATGCATGAATGGTCTACATTTGTAAATAAATAATGAATAAAAATGATTTATTTTTTTTTACCTGGGATAGTCACATTCTGCAACATTACGCGCAGCTCTGCCTTCTTAACAATCAGCGCTCAAAAGGCTTGTATAATATATAGTGATCAGTGAGCTATTTCATACTTTAAATTATTTATCTGTGCAATGGCAAAATGCATTATTTAATATCATCAGCGGAAATTCTTAAGTGGATATGACATGCATAGTGCTACGAATGGAAATACTGGCTTTTTTTTAAAGGGCTAAAAAAATTAAATTTGAAGGGAAAAAAAACCTCATATAAACAGTAAAGTCTTTGATTTCAGTTGTCCTACGAAATGATTTAATTCTTGGGATCCAAGTAAATAAATTATTTTACAATAGAAATGGGGTGGGTGCTTTATATATACACTGTACATTATTTTTATTTGTAGATAATAGAGCTGGCTTTTTTGGACACTGGAGAAGATACGCGAGAACAGAATTGTTTTAAATACACCCTCTCGGATGCCACTTCTACTCGCGGGAGAAAGGGCTGGGGATATGAAGAATGTATTCAAGTAATGTTTTTGCGACAAGTTGAATTTTCGCTGGCTAACACAATGGAACTTTTAATTTAACTGCCTGGGGCACAATAAAGTCATTGTTAATATTTTGGAACAGGGAGGAGATGCTTGACATTTGTAAGCCCATTAACAGGGTAGAAATATTGACACTTCTGCTAAGTGAAACGATTTACCAACATAATGTTCACGTTGTTACGGATTTCACACTCCAGCTTCTTATTTTCCAGCATTTCTGCTGTTACTACACTAACAAAATGGTTTAAAAATACTCCATAAACTACCGTAAGTCTCTTCTTGGCCTAGTGGCCAATGACAAAACCCTAGGTATTACAGCACAGTTATTAGACTAACATTAAAACATATTGTTAAATGGACATTTGGGACACATCCAAAACTGGTCTTTAGGACATGTTTATGGTATTTAAGAGGATGCAACAAATTAAATCAGATACATGCTGGTAAGCAGTGTCTCACATTTAATAATAATAATGCAATGTAAAGTAAGTACATTGTAAAGGGGTGAAGGTTCTTTTTAAGTAACTGGTCCTATTTAAAGGAAAAATATAGTGTTCAACTAATCATACTTCCCAAAGGTCCTCTGCTGGAGGGGCAGAGCATTTCTGGATGCCAAGCTCCTTTGTCTCTCCTTTCCAAACCTTGTGTCCCTGTTCACGGGAGGATACAACACACCACTTAAACTAAAGTCACGCAACACCATTTAAACATGAAATCATTTATTAGGGATCGAAAATTCAACATTTTTTTTGTAAATCCAGTTTAGACATTAAAGTATGATGGAATGATTTCACTGGTAGTAGTAGTAGTTATTTTTGTTTTGTATAGACAGGTTCTAGAAACATGGTTGATGGCTCAATCTTCCGTCTTTTTACCCTCAAATAAAGCGTGTTTCTCCAAGCATCATCCATTCAACGGAACCATCAGAGACGAGTGCTAGGTTTGCAATTCCCTTTCTCTCGCTGTGTTCTATGACTGATAGGTTCTCTCTTATCCTTATGTCTGAAATGCTCTAAGTTGCCTTCTATGGAGCCGTCTTGTCTTGTATGGAGCAGCGCTTCCTTACTTTGTTTTCTAACCCCTCTGGTTATTTCATTATGCGATTGCTTCTTCCCTTTCTTGCCGGGCCGAAAGCTGTCTCACCCTTAGGACATTAGCAGACACATGAATGAGGAATCATACGGAGTCAGGGCACCAGCAGGAGACTGACAGCTTTGATTTATGGTCGAATCCTTACAAAGCTATGTATTCTTACATAGAATAGAGTGTTGCAATTCATCTGGACTTTTGTATCTCCATCACACATTAACTGATCAAGCACCATAGACCTCCTCTACCCCCCCTCATTTTTTAAATCACAATTTCCTTTTCAATCCCAATTTTTGATTGCTTGGTAAACAAATTGAATACAAACCATGCAACAACAACAAACAATACAAAGTGGGTAGCATTTAGTTGGTAAAAAATAATATTTGTTTACATATAAAAATGCATATGGAGCCATGCGTCTCATGAAAGGAAATTTATTTAAAAGCAGGCGTAGTTTGATATGCATACAAAAAACAAAAACTGTTGCGCTTCTCACCCTAATAAAGTTGGCCACAAATATATGAACATAATATAAAAGTTATATATAACAATATAAGTGTTGACTGACTGCAATAAAAGAGCACACATGCGCTAAATGATTTTGAATTGAATGTAAAATTGGAGATATTAGTTACTAGATAACTTTAGTAACAGATTAGAATGAACACGATCATTAAGATAAGTGGACTTCAAAAGATGGTTTTCCATATACAGAACAGAAAATTATATATAAATATATATATAATGTATATGTGCAATAAAATAGTTTACTACAACACAGCCCTTCTTTTCTTGAGAAGGGGGATGCTGTAAGACATTGGAAAGCGAGTCCAAATAAACACCACGTCCACATTCAGTAGAATAAGACTAGCCCTATGGTGGTTTAAGAAGCCCTGATACAGGGGCATATTCTTGCCTAGGATGGCAGCGCCTTTACCATACTCCAGGAAGCCTGATTGCTTGGGAAGTCAGGCTCCCTGTATAGTGCTACTGCAGTATGAGCCGGTAAAAAGGGAGATCACTGATGTCTCCAACTGGTCCTTTAACACTAAGACTATGGAGAGATGTTCCAAGGGTATCATCAAAAGGCAGAGTACCAGGATACAATGTCATAACGTCACACTCAGCAAAAGGATAGAGGTGGTTGCTCTAAATTACTTGGGTTGGGCCTAGGGCAGCACAGAAGGTAAATACACCACTGCCTGTATATACTGATGACTTCATACAACTGCCATATGACACACTTAATGATAAAGGCTCCTTACTGGCAAGCTCCACATTAGAGGCAATTTCAAACACTCTGGCCACTCAACACAGTGACCAAGTAATCTCTACTAATGTATGAACTAGCAAAGTTAAGTAAAGTAGCAGCATATTCCCCTAACATCCTCATGTAAAGTAATCTGCTCTAAAGGAAAACCTCTCTGCCTAAAGGCTCCAATAGTGCGTTCATGTTCTTTAATTCCAATGACTATTTTAGCACAGCTCTCACATTTATTGTACAACCTTTTCGTTTCGTTTCCCTTTCTTAACACCATTAGCACAAATAAAAAAGCAATTGAATAAAATGCATGGATATATGAGGTCATTCCTGTACACCGAGGGCCACCAGGACCGGAATTGGCATTAACAATCGTCTCTGGCACTTTAAGTCCAACTGCCAATAAATGACATATGTGCAGCTGAATACATGCGGCCACACGCTAAGCTTTTACACGCTGGCACAGTAAAGGTAAATGACCAGTGCATTTGGCCGGTGTGCTACCTTCAGGGGATTCTATATAACTAAAATCTAAAATTCTACCTGATATTTTGTTGTCATTGTAATTTACTTCCTTGTTCAGCTTTTATATTTCCAAGGATTGAGGCAGAAGACACAAGACTGGCTTTTTTTTTTTAATTATCTTCAGATATTACATACATGCATGTGACCATTATACATTTATTATTATCTTTTATTCATGTGAACGCAATACTTCTTACAATTCATATATTCAAGGGGTATGACAAAACTAGAACTGACAGACTAAGACGAACCAATACATTATGTAAAGAAGCCCCTGCTCGCAATCTTACGCTTTTTATGTGTGTGTTCATGTGGCTGTATGGATGTGTATGATCGGAGAACACGTGAATACATGCATACACTCACAAATTATCATGCATGACAGCTACCAACTGAAATAAAAAAATAGAAATATCCCAACAAGGGAAGAATAACAGAGCTACTCTGGAATAAAAGTTAATTTGTTACAGAAACAACGGTTATTTAAATATGTACTCCACATTCTATGTATTTATATATAAATTTATTGAAAAGCGTATGGGTGACAACATATTAATAGTGCAGACTGACCATGCCGATCATTAACCATTACACTAAGTGTAGTATTGATATGAACTTACCGACCCATACAGTTCTCCCTTTTCATTCATTCCAAGGTACAGTCCACTGTCTACACCTCGAATGCTGACCAGACCCACGGCTATACTGATAAATTCCAGAATTCCTAGAAACAAAATGAGAAAACTATTACATTGTATAACAGATATGAATATGGAGGGCAATATTAAATATGAAGTCATACAATATTATTCAATACAAAAAATTCATTCACACAGTTTATACTTCCGGAATCCTTAAACAGATTCTTGCTGATTCACTCTGCATAAGATACCATTTAATGTTTCTCAAATCAGTTCCCAAAAATGATCAGGGCCACATTCTTCCAGGTATAACAAGGGTTAAATGGTGTGTTTAGAACGTCTATGGGCACAGCAGAGACAAGTGGTATTGGCCAATCTTTGAAAATGCTGCGGCTTTTGGTGGCTTAACCTATATTGCCATTTCCAAATCCAAAACAAAGTTGTCTTGGTCTGTTAATTCTACTGGTTTTATGCCATTCACGTGTATAAACCGTACTGTGCAAAAGTTTTGGGCAGGTCTGAAAAAATGCTGTACAGAATGTTAGGCTATTAGTTTATTTTAACCTTATAACAAAAATGCAAAGTGAGTGCACAGAAGAAAAATCTAAATGAAATCATATCTGGTGTGTCCATGCTTTGTCATCAAAAGTTCATCAATTCTTCTAGATACACTGGCACACAGTTAAAAGAAGTTGGCATGTAGGTTGTTCCAAAAATATTGGAGAACAAACCACAGTTCCGTGGATTTAGGCAGCATCAGATGCTTCTCTCTCCATGCAATCCAAAACAATCTCGCGTATGTTGAGATCAGGGCTCAAAGAAACTTTGGGCCTTCTTGATTACATGACACGCATGTATTTGCCTGTATTTCCCAGCATTGAGGAGACCATTGATTGACCAAATCTCCAACTCCATTTGCAGAAATGCAGCCCCAAACTTGCAAGGAACCTCCATGCTTTACTGTTGACAGCAACCATTGGATCTTATAACTCTCCAGACCTTCAAAAAATTCTGACTCATCAATCCAGAGCACCTGCTGCCATGTTTTCTGCACCCCAGTTCTTGTGTAGTTGCAAATAGTTAAGTCCCTTGGGCCTTTTTTCCCCTCACATCGGAGGTATGGCTTTTTGGTCACGAGTCTTCCAAAAGATGGGTGTACCAGTGACCCAAAGTTTTCTGCCAATGCCGAGCAGATGGCACTGCTGGACATCTTCAGACTGCGATGGTAAGTAAGCACGATGTGTCTTTCATCTGCCAGCTACTGTATCTACAATACTCAACATTGCCTGTTTCTTTGTGGGTCTAGGAAAGAACATCTAAAAACCCTGTCTACCTTGAAATGTCTGCCTGGGAGAGACCTGGCTGAGGCGGTATAACTACCTTGTGTCTTGTTGCTGTGCTCAGTCTTGCCGTGATGTATCGCTTTTGACAATAAACGGTCTTCCTCAAACTCACTTTGCCAGTTTTGTTTTTTCCTTACCTTGTTTTATTCCTCCTACACAGCCGTGTCTGTTTAAGTTAAGTGATTGGGTTTCAATCTACATTTTAAATGGATCATTAGCACCTGTTTGCTATACTTTCCCAATAGTGTACTTAGAATTTAAAAGGCAAAGGGTGGTCATAACAAATATTTGTTATTTTTAGATTGTTCTTCAGTTCACTCACTTCGCATTTTGTTAAAAGATAAAAACACATTAACTTGTCCATTTCTAAAGCATTCTTACTTTACAGAATTGTTTCCCCCTGCCTAAAATATTTGCACAGTACGGATATAGAACAGGGATTCCCGTTTCCCCCTGCATTACATGGATCCGTTATTAAAATAAACTGTAGCATAATCTGCAGGAGAAGGTGGATAGACTCCCTCTGAACATCTATCCTACTGGCAAAGTCATTCAAGACCCTGCAGTATGATCTTTCACGGCTTAAGACATACCGGCGAAATCGAAAAGCAAATACAGTAATTCACATCATGTAATGCACTGTACCCACCCCTGTGATACAGAAGCAAGATGTATTACGTCGCTGACATACTGTACGTTTATTAAGCACCAAGAGAATAAATGGTAAAAAATAGTAAAATAACAATAAGTGGTACATTTCGATCACGGTACAATAGGTATGAATACATACCGGTGACGCTTACAAGCTGTATCTACGATTTGGGATTTTACGGGACAGATAGGTGCCACTTTGCTTATTTACGCAGAAATCCAATAATGAGTCTACTCCAGGATTCCACAGAGAAGTGAATTCTCCCCCGGATTGGAACAGAATGATGCATTGCAGATAGCGGTGTCACAGAAAGAAAAAAAAAAGCACACGCTGCACCCTCTTCTAACAGAGCCGTGACTTCTGTCATGAAAGACAAGTCTTCTAATTGCAACTCCAACTGTGGTTGCGCTTTCATGTAGGGCACTAACCCTTGGCTTGCCAGAAGAGCGATAAATGCTTTGTTTAAAATGTAAACACAAATAGGAGAGTTTCTAAATATACAGAATGCTAAAAGAACACACATTATGCAGTTGATTCAGTTACGTTACTCCTCCAACCACCTTGTTGTAAGACATAAAAGCTTCCTTACTCATAGTGTGCTAGCTGGTGAAGCATCATGCATAGACTTTGGCAGCTGTCACTTACTATTCGGACAAAGATACTACTATTAATACTTGGTGTACTTTGAGATACAAACTGGAGAAGAACTACATAGCTCTAAGGGGTAACAGAATTTGTATGTGCGTGAAATATAAACATGTGCCCTAGAGAAGGACGATTATATCAGCGTGATGTTGCTGTGCCCACCCCTGAGGAGCCCGGCCAGAGATGTCTAAAGGTCATCAAATAAGCAGAGAATCAACAGTCCTCAAATGCTGAAACTCCTCGCACGGGCTTTACTACATGCTGGGCCGTGAAGGAAATAATCCACTAACCAAAATGATTTACCATTGAGTAATTGCATAACCTTTAATGAACCAGGCTAGTCAGCAAAGTGTATATCACATGTAGTAGAACAGTTAATACATTATGTTTCAAATATACAATATCTATTTTATACACGCAATCTAATCCTACATTTGTTTATATTAATAGGTTGTCCATCCTATAGACATTGGGGAAGAGAAAACAAACCATAGTAGTTTATTCCTTAGAGCTTGCAATTTAATGTTCATGAGTAATACCTACTGGCGTCCTACTAGAGACGGATCCACACAAACACCCTTTTGTTTTGACATAAATATAAAAAGACAGAAGTGACAAGAACAGTGCAGGACAGCTCCGTGCCTTGATGAATATAATTAGTAGCCTGCAGCAGCTCATGTGCTCCGGACAAAGAGGGTGCCCTCGAGATACGATAGGTGTGAAGCGCGGAGCAAAGTGTATTGACACAACTTGACTCTTATTTGCCAACAGCAATTTGCAAGGAAACTATGAAGCACTTCAGGACTCCTTATGGTGACCATTCCTCCGCTCTGGTCTGTCGTCTCATTAATGATGCATGTGTTTGCACATCTTATCCCAGCGCCTGAAACACATCTGTGCATTTACGCTTTGATTTCAGCTGCACCCAACAGCGCAGATACAGCCTGCACGCTCATTTCCAGCACGGCTAAATGGGTTATTGTTTGCAAGGGTTCTATCCTTTTCCATCTTGAAATGGAACCTCTTTCTTTTGAGGAGGTGGGAATGGCCATTGTAAAACATGATGTTGTAACTTAAATTAACTCATGGAATGCCAGAGGCCCACAGGTCCATCTGGCTAAATTTAAAAGACGTCAGATTTGGTAGGGTAAAAATGACCCTCTTAGAATGATTTTTTGTGCTACTGATTCTTCCCCATAATTCGTCTCCACCTTTATTTACGGAATATGAGTTTTAAAAGGGACGGTCTAGTGTCCCATGCAGCCCCACCAAAGGATAATGTGTATTAAAGTACATAAATCTACTATTAAAGCAGTGATCGCCTGCTTCTAGAATCCAAAACCGGAACAAATTGTGGGACGAGGAGGTGAGGTGCTTGCTGCTGCGTCATCAGCTGGTTTTCCCCTTGTAGGTTAGGGATGCAGGTCAAAGTACTAAGAACTAAGTAATAAGCGGCTTAAGCCAGCAGCTTGTCCCTGTATGGACATTATATTATTATAAGGGAGGTGAATATAGTCATGCGTATATACGAGGGCCAGCATCTTAATTGTACAGTTAGGAAGTATTCACTCAAAGCACAGTATGTAAGCGCACCAGCCTTCCACGACAAGAGGTATAAAATTAATTTGGATGGGATTTGAAGCATATAATGAATACACAAGGTATAAGGCCGTCCTAAACATACAAGAAGACTGACGACAACCTGTCCTGATTTATAATCTATGACATTTTTAACCTCTTCATTTTAATTTTGTTTAAAGCACATGAAAGGATGCCATAACGAAGAACAAAATAGCTTTGGCTTGCGATGCATATTTAAATATCACATTTTCACATCCATAGTGAGATATATATATATATATATATATATATATTATATACACACATACACACACACACACATATATACATACACACACACACACACACACGAAGGAAAAACCCACACACGTTTGACATTCAGGCTAAAGGGCTCAAGGGACATTTCCTGAAACAGAGGTGTTAGTGAGGAGGATATTCCCGCAGCTACAAAGACATCTGGTCACCAAAAACAAAAAAGGATTGAGGCTTTTGAGAAAAAAAATGCTTAGTCAATATGAAGCAAATGGCAGCTCTCAAATTGTATGTTTCTATATGGTATCGGTTTGACACATTTTAATACAAATACACAACATCAATTTTCAAAGTCAGAGTTCGCCTTTGTTCCAAGACCTCAGGGTTATGGCTCTGCATTGGATATACAACACAAGGGGATCAGTCCCAAAATCATTATACGACACCCATGAACGCAACCAATGTATTGGGTCAAGTGTGGCTACATGGTAGAGCGAATGGTGGTCGCAAAATGCTGTGAATCTAGAGTAAGTAAACTGGGAAAAAAAAGCCTTTTTTGTAAAGTTTTGGACAAATTCAGCTCTGCAGTGTGAAAACAGTATTTTAATTGTTTCTATTACATGCTCCCACTTTGTACCCTCATGTGCCATTTGGCTGCCTGCAATCTGATGAACTACTGTTCCTATAAACGATCAAAATCAGGGGGTCAACTTTCATGAGGATTTATCAATGTATTTCCCTTTTATTTAAGAACCAAAAATGTGTGTCGGGTAATTGTTGGAGAATGCATATTACATATTACAGTAAAATAACTCGCTTTCATATTACAGGGGATGCAGTCTCCTGAGCCTCGTAAAAAAGCACTTACATGGATTTTTACACAATTAATTTTGAATTTCTTACAAAATAGACCATGCTCTAATCAATAACAGGCATGAACTGCATAAATCTAATAAAGCACGGGTTAAGTCCCATGAGAGACGAATGTGCCGCTCGAACAGTGCAAAGAACAAATGGAGCGTCCATTGATCACCGGCCTATGCATTATTCAGGCCGCAAAGCTTTACTCCAATTGCATTTCTTGGACTTCATACGCAGAGGGAATGAATTTTCGTTTTCATTCATGACGTGAATTTCTACCGATTTTTACCGTATCAAAAATGGTTATAAAGCAGCATTGTACCACATTTTAGAAGCAAATTGTTGGAGAAAGAATAAATACAAGGCTTCATGGCTATATTGGGAAAAGGAGGTTTGGTTATAGTTTGCTAGTTTTTTGATTTATATGTTTGGGGGGGGGGGTTTATATCCAGTCCAATAAAAAGGCTTCTCAATCTTTCATTGTTAGCTTAAAATACATCCCAAAAGATCTAATCTTGTTATAAAAAGCGATCCGATAATTATTTAGGGAACTGTATAACTTTACTGCCCTGACTGTCATGCATCCCCATTGTTTGTGAATATGAAGTCCGTTTTCCTTAAATATTTGATCAGTCCGTGTGACAAAAAATTCCAGAGACATAATCAATACGCTATTACAGAATAATGATAATCTTCTCGTTCCTGCAAAGATAATCCAGGATTGCCTGGGCAGTGATTAGAAAGCAAATGTTCAAGTTCTACTCTTCCCAACGTCATAAACTTTGTGCATTGGAGAAAGGGGTGGAAAACAAACTAAAGCCAACTCCTATCTCTCACCATCACGAGACATAAAGCTGCATGGCATGTCATCTCCATTCATGCTTGTGTGACCAAGAATCTGCATAAATAATTAAAAATAACTTTTAAATTGCCCTGATCAAAACACGTTTCCAGAAATGGTTCTCAAATACAAACATGTTAAAACAAACAGGCAAGTTGTATGAACTGGACTACAAAATGCATAACATTGACTTTGTCGGTGTTGAAAATGTCCTGATATTTTTCATCTGAATTCCCCAGATTACTCAAACATTAACACTGCACAGTTCTACACAATTCAAAACTATTCAAATATAGATTTATTTTGCCAACACCGGTTTGGCGTTCTTGCCCAAGAGCCACTTAAAGGTCACTATGACAAAATCATGATGAAATGCTTGACTGTAACCATTACTTTGATTGAGGAAGTTCAGGTATAAAATCATCTCGTTTCCTTTCACCCAATTTCCCTCAATTTGCAAATTTAACCTTTTAAACCTTGCACTGATATTATTCAGGAACAACTTGTGGTGTGAAACCATGTCATCTGCACCAAGGCCCATGATGCCACTATGAAGTCACTCATGCATAAAAAGCCTTGTATGAGATCATTTTTGTATATATACATAAATTGTATTTATACTCTACTTGAGGTTGCAGGCAAATAAACATATGGTTCTATTGTAGAATTTTATGGTATATTATTGCAGCATTTTAGATTTTATAAAGTTTCCTGCAAAATTTTTTTAAAAAAATTCTTCATTTGCAACAGTCATGGGGATGATTTTCAGCGGGTTCACAACAAAATTAATACCGTTCATATAAATTGGCTAAAATTACAAACAAAGTGGGTCATAACCTGCGCGCTGCTTGACGAGCTTTCCTGATCAGCTTGCAGGAGAACTCGATACCAATAGACAGCCGTGAGCAAGCAGTGTAATATATATCACGTAATATATATCACATAATTGCCCAATATAAAAAGTGACCTGAAAGAGTTTAAAATAGAACCCAAAAACTGCATTAAGACTCAAGGGCCAATTCAAAGATTGAGAAATAAAATCCTGGCTTTGGGTTGGTCCACAATCTTTTTTATGTTCTAAATGTACTAACTGAAGTGTGAGGACCATGGACATTTCTTTTTATTTCTTTATTTATTTTTACACAGACCCGTCAAAAACTGCTTGTTGGCAGGAGGATACTTCTGTTCCTTATGTTTTTAGTTTTCATGTTACAAATATAACTACACTATACATATAACAGACAAAAAAAAAGCTGTTCGCCAATTGAAAAGTTGTCGATACACATGCTCATAAACAGATGTTATTCCGCGCAGACCTCCAGTTATGCCGCATTATTACACGACAAAATAAGTGTGGTCAGCCCAGAGTAGAGCACGCAGCGGGAAGACACAATAGAATCATTTGAATCCATCTGATTAACAACATTATATGCAGATTATATAGAAAAACATGGGACGTTGTTGGCGCACTTGGCATTCTTAAAGTGTTTGCTTAATACAAATGCCTGCGTATAAAAGCCATCCCACATTTAACACACACACTTTCACATGCAACTGATTTTCTGGCATTTTCTTTGCCCCCTGTTGTCCTTTTGTTTCTCAATTTGTGCTGCCTGTGGGACCACACACTGCTCTCCAAATGTCTTGGAAAATAATGGAATCCATAAGGATAGCTACATAAAGCGGAGCAGTTTGCTGGTTAACATGGCTCACTCATGCAAATATCTTCAATATGTTATCCTTGAATAACATTCTATGTCACTTTCATTTTCCATGTAAATTCAGAGCCGGGTCGCAAACATATTTAGTTTAGAAAAAGAAAAAAAAAGAAAAAAAAAAAGACACCCAAATGCAGAAGGAATCAGACACAAAAACAAAGTTGTGTTAGTCTTGCTTTCATGTGAACAACAATGCTTTGTGGCCAGTTTTCCAATGATTCAATGAACCAATAAATAATAAAGTGATTTAAGTGGCATTTAACGGGTTCAGTATACATATTTACTTAAGGCTGATCTGTTATTATCTAAAACAAACCAAGAATGTCAATAACTAAATAGGAATATTCCCAATATTATATACAGGTACAGATCAATAAAGGCTATATAGTTTTGATAAGTACCACACCAGACCTTTTTATATTAAACATAAAAGTGAATATACAGCCAAATATATTCATTAGAGCACATTCCAGATTTTATTTAAATATTTATAAAATAACAGAAATGCCAAAAAAAAAAACATGTCAGATGAGAAGTATATCTGATGGTGTCATACGCCAATCCTGCAACACATGCCCAACGTAAGGAAAAAAAATCCTTTCTAAACACGGCATGGCTATGAACACGAGTATCATCCTTGGAGAAAACCATTATACGCTTCACATATAAATCACACATTGAGTATAAAGCTCAGATTAAAGCTTGGTTCTACACCGAAGAGAAGGACATCTAGTCTGTGGTGGGGAAAGACACAAACGGCCTGGAAGTATCCCGACTAGGATGATCACATAAGCCGTGTTTCAGGACACCTATACATTTCACGTAGCTGACCATCGCATGTTATGTGATGGTATGCGAGATGTAAAACTCAGTAACTGATCCCTTAGGCGAGTTCATACATCCAATACCAAGCGACTATTTTATATTTGCGTTAAAAAATATGCATTGTTGACAAATTGGTCCCCCTCCCTCCCAATTTTTGACAAGGTCGTTTGGATGTTATGATGTTAAAATAGTATCTTGAACGCATAATGTAATGTAACACCAAAAGTGAGCAGTCTCTTATCTTCCACTGGCAGCTTCATCACCTCGTTATGATGTCATACCAGTGACAGGCACCAGCATTGCTCATGGTGGACAATTTAATGATGTTCTATGGACCTCGCAAGCCTTGCCACAGACACTGGTGCCCTTGTCCAGACACTTTGCCTATCCCTGTGTCAAACAGATTCAAGGCATAAACTGGATACAAAATATTGTGTTTGGGTCGGGTTAATAGTCGATATTTATTCAAATATTTCACAACTTAATGTTAAAGATCACAAGATATTTTTTTTCTTATGGGTGTAAAGAATGATAATGGTAACCTTTGGCTTGCAACTATCTCCCTTAACCACAGGTGCTTATTAATTAGATGATGAATGCTCCTGAACAGAAGTTCATTGAACTGGACTTGTTTATTTACAATGCTAACAAAAGCAGCGAACAGGCACGTATATCAGTAATGATATTGTGATCCTCATGATATATTGTGTTTGCTTCTTCAGCACATAGGGAAGAAGTTAAACTGCGGTAGATTGTCATACCATATCTGTGTGTGTAATTATATATATATATAGATATATATATATATATATGAGCAGTGTCACCATGTCCACGCGTGACCACAGAGCCTCATATTCGCAGAGCGCTGAATGGAGCAGTAATTTATTGCAGATCGGGAAGTCACTCTGTGCTTCCATGGCTTGTGCTCTCCTCTGGCAACTGCCTCGACCTGAGCTCTGTGCAGCCCAGACCCCCGGAAATGCATGGAACATCCGCCGTCATCTATTCACACACGCTTCATGATATATTAGAACGGGTTTTCCACCAAGTTCACACTGTCACACACTAGGTCTGCTACCCTGAGGAGTTTATAAGGTGAAAAAAATATGGTGATCTCAAAAGATTTAGAAAGGTTTATTATTAACTATGGGTTACAAAAGATAACAGTGTTTACTTTGCATTTACAATAACCAGATATCGAGGGTTCCATCAATGGTAGCAAAATGACCTTTTGGTGGCACAGTGGGATATATATATATATATATATATATATATATTATATATATATATATATATATTTATACACACACACACACACACACACTATATATATATACACATACATACACAATTATTTGTAGTTTAATGTGTCCGACCCAAGTAATTTGAAAAATCATTTTTTTTTCATGATCCCCAAAATTATTATTGCATGATAGATGCAAACTGATAACAAACTCATAATACATTTGACAGCAACGTGGCTCTTGATGAAGAAACTCAGGAAAAAAAAAAGATCATATGTACAAGTACTGCTACAATGTGTTTTACAAAATACCCCTCTTGTTCACAAAGCAACATAGAAAAAAAAAGTATATTTGAAATAAATATCGTTTGCAATAATACAATTCTCAATGGTGTAAATTGTAAGCCCTGTTGCCCAGGCTCATAACACACAAGGACAAACAATCACAAGAGGGTACCAGCTGTGACTTAGGTCCTACGGTGCAGCGTCTGGGGTATCGCACCACAAGGCAAAGCAGGGGTTATCTCTTTGTGGAAATCCCAGTAGCAGGTGAAGGGTCATCCTACAATGCCTTGCCTCCGATAATGCGGAGTTTAGTGTTACTGGAGTCACTTTGCATAACCATTTGCACACCTGAGCCAAGGATTGCAAATCTACTCCTCACCTGTTCACCTCTTAAAGGATTACGCAAACTTCCAATATCACGGTTGGTCATGGAGGCATTCAGTACGGTACAAAGTGGAGCAGTCAACACAATAATGGAAACAGATTCTACTTCTTATGTGTATTAGTTGCTTATCTTTAAACTATAGAAAGAAAAAATCTATTATTTTATCTTCTCCTGTAGAATCAATATCCATTTACCTGCTACTGATTATTAGGTTTATTTAAGCAGGGGGTCAATCAGAACACTAAAACGAAGTCTCTACCGTCCATAACATTTATTTTACTAAACATTACCAAAATGATCGTTCTATAAGGAGGAGGGTTCTAAATAATAATTATTGAAGTCTTTTAGATCATCCTAGTGAAGACTCCATACTCTAAATAATGGACAGAACCATGGTTGGCAGGCACTTGTGTCACATCCACTCATGGCTCATGATAATGACAAGAGCTGGTATTAAAGGGTTATACCTAGCAGTGTTGTATAAGACCTCTGTGGGGTGGGTCTCGGGTCCCCCAATAGCACCCCCTACCACATCCACTGGGTTTTCCAATCTAGGGACTGGCATGTTCTAGAGAAGAGAGAAAAAAACATGGAGGGCACCTTGGGGGCTTACAATGAGGAGCTGGTACATGATAGAGCTCCATCAGTTAGCAGTTACACAAAACAGTGAGCCAACATGACGCACAAAATAAAAGGCATCAACACCACAAATACGTGCATGTTATCCGCGGATAACGCAAGATAACAAACCAAACCACTGTTATAAAATTTAACTTCACCACTGCTTGAATTCTTGTTCATTTCATATACATTTGTTAAAAATGGTTTATATGAAGTGACTCCAGTTTCATGATCAGCATCCACCACCATCCCGTGTTTTCACTAAATATTTGCAGATTTGTGCAAACCAGTAGACACCGAAAGTACAACGGACTGCGGAAACAAGGGACTGCGGAAACAAGGGACTGCGGAAACATACCTTTACCCCCTGCACCCGCCGCAAAGCTCATCCACGCCAAACAATATAATCAGGCTGAATACGGTAAATCTTGCTCTACTAAACCAGGTTTTGAGCTGTACTGAAAAATATATACAAGATTTGATCCAATTCTTATAAACAAAGATAAAATAAATACCTTGCCCCTGTATGCCGTTGGGTGGAATGCCTTTGCCTTCGGATTAGAAACGCGTATAATATTTGTGTGTATTATAAATATATAGATAAAACTAATCCTAACCCAGTGGGGTTAATGAGAAAGAAATGTATAGCCTCCAGGGGGAAGATTACATAAAAGGTAACCCAATGTGTGTTCCTACTATAGTTTGACATTTTGCTGGATTTTCTCTTTCCTTGTGAAAACAATGGGTTTTTTTGTTTTTTTTTTAATGGTACCAAATACTTAAAGAAGGCTTGAAAACCCAACACAGTTAGGAATGTTGAGCCAAAATGAGGTGTTTCAAAATAATAACACAAAAAAAAAAAAAAAAAGATATAACAGGTTTGCACAAGTTTTGGTAAATCTTTCAATAACTCTTGGCCTATCAGAATCCAGAAACTACAGGAACGGTGATGCAATGAAACACGTACAGGACAAAATGTGTGATCGGCAGAATAAATCCTATAATCTGGGCAAAATACCTGTTCCACAGGCACCGCCAAGTTAAAAAGCAAACACATGCTAAAAGTGACTTTTTTTTTAATAATAAATCCCACCCTTTTTGTAATCACTTAATCTTTTTTTATGTACTAGCATATCTTTGTGGGATTTGATCACTGAAAAGTAAGGCGTTGGAACGAGTGTTGCGTCTCTTGGAGCTTCGAGTATTTCAACATTGTCTTCCAAGTTCGATTTATGTGCATAAAACATAAAACAAGCAGACCAATGAGAACGCAAACCAGAATTCTTAACCCAAAAAGCATAATAATAATAATAATAATAATAATAAGGCAAAAAGTCATGGATTACAAGGATCTAGGCTATCGTGATATGGCGACGGAGCTATCCTGTTCTTACGTGGATCCACTAAGAAGCAGACAAGAGCAAGCGGGTGGCACATTTTAGAAAACTGCAATGGTACAAAATTTGTTATCTTGCATTAAGGTTAAAAAAATGTTGAATTAGGATTTAAGTTGCGCGAATGATATTAAAAAAATAATTCTGCATGTGCAGTGTATTTAATTTGTCCTTTAACCGATGTTTTGGGACTATTGATTTGTTACGGCCAGATGGGGTAAATTGAGAAGTGCAAGATCTGAAGAGCTGAAGTAGTGTCACCCTCTGGAAATCCATATAGTCTGTGCAAGGCTGGACCACGTGGCCTAGGCACTTTAAAGCGGTCTGCTGGCAAATGAGGCAAGCGGAGCGGCTGCTCACTGCAGGACTCGATCTGCTACTAGGGCTGCAGTATCCAAGTATGACATGGAAGGTTTTTTTTAGGCAGTAGATTTGAGTCAAATGGACAAGCAAAACGGGCCCAGTTTAAGCAGTGATGCTACATCAGAAGATATAAAACGCGAAGATTAATTCATTTAAAAAAAAAAAAAAAAAAAAAAAAAAAAGGTCACCAGTTCTACAAAGAAATCCACTCTTAGAAATGTCAGTTTCCCTTGGTGGGGGATTTCTGATACTGCCCAATCTCTTGGTTTCATTTTTTTTTTCCAGAAAAACCCAAAATGAAAGCCATTGTTCTTAACCTCACCTTCACTCGGCACGGATTGCACCAGCCCTGGCGACACATGGAGAGCCTCAAGTAATATGCATACAGAACTCTGAACTCATTATAATCAACTATTTCCTCATACAGACTACAAATAAACTCCAACAAAGGAGAACAATCAAACTTTAGTTCAAAACAGACAGATTGGACCCCCCCCCCCCAAACAGTTCTTTAGTTGACAACCTGATCAAACAGATTGCAGGCCCGTTAGGATGATCCGTTACATTACGGCTCTTACAGTAAAGGAATGACAGGTAGAGGAATGACAGCTTGTAAGTTCATTCATATATCTTCAAGCAAAATAAATCAGACGCTGCATGCCCTGGAATGACTTGCACGCAACACAGACTGGAATTTTCATGAGCTTAGGTTTGTAGGTCTTATATAATTTTTTATTTTAAAAAAGGCCATCCATAAAGAGTTAAAGATTGGCACCTGGTGGGGGGGGGGGGGACCACAAAAAACACACCATACCCCACACGGTTCCATGTTCAACCCCACACAACAACTACTGGATGCAGATCTCATCAGGCAATTGCATTTCTTCCCAGATGTCCTTTTAGAGCAGCCTTAAGTGACAACGCTCGTGCAGTTTAGGGTCAAAATGCTTTATTTACTGCAGAACTTTGATTTCTGCTCCCTCACTTCACTATTCATTGTGAAGGGCCTACACTGGCAAAAAAAAGGCCGGGCTGACCCTGTATAATGTATAATTCAACGTGTCAGGAGGCCAAAGGAATCTCACAGATTTAACCACACAATACACAGGGCCAGCCGAGCTCTTCCTGTTGTAGAGTTGAAAACACATCTCCCTTTAGTGAATACAGCCCTGATAACGTAATCCACTAAACTTGGAGAATTCCCACAACACGAGGGCCAGTGCTGGTTCCATATTCGTAGGAAGGCTTGGGTAGATGAATTGTTTGTAGGTTTTTACCGTATTTGCTCGATTATAAGACAAGGTGTCATCTTATAATCGGGGTCGTCTTTTAATCAGACCTCAAATAGGTCTGACTATGAGACGACTAAGATCCAGATCCCCCGCAGCTGCAGGGGACCTGGATCCTCCTGCCCCCCACCCCCCCAAACACACTTACCGGTCCCCGGTGTGTAGCTGGGGCAGGGTGTAGATGTAGACAACTACACGCTGCCCCGGCTACATGACAGGAGGACTCAGTACCGGCTACATGACAGAGGACTTAAGCACCGGTAAGTTTGGAGGAGGGAGGGGGAGGGAGTGTTAAATGGGGGCATGAGGCATTTCTGGAGGCAGAGTGCTCTTTGAAATGCCTTTTAACCCCCTTAATGCCACTCTGCCTCCAGAAATGCTTTTTTAACCCTCTATACGTCAATCTGCCTCCTGAAATGCCTTAAACCTCCCTATATGCCACTCTTCCCCATAATATGCCTTTTAACCCTCTAAATGCCAGAGTGGCATATAGGGGTATAAGGCATTTCTGGAGGCAGAGTGGCACATAGGGGGTCAAAAGGCATATCATGGGGCACAGTGGCATTTAGAGGGTTAAAAGGCATATCATGTAGGGGGTATAAGGCATTTCTGGGGCAGATGTGCATAACTGGGGGGCAGGTTGAAAATAGAAGGAAATAAAACCAAAATATTTTTCTCAATCATAGCTTTTATTCAAAAAATTGTTTACATGAATTAACATTTAGTGGTAAAACCTTTTTAGGGTTGTCTTATATTCAGGCTTTTTGTTCCTAAATTAATATTCAGATTTGGGGGGTCGTCTTATAATCGAGCAAATACGGTGCTTTTTGTTTTACGTCTTTAATACTTTTTTTTTTTTTTTTTTTAACTCTAAAAAAGGCATGGAAGTCGGGCATTATCCCTATTAGGTTTTTCAAGTGTATCCCCGCACAACTGCAAACTCAGCATGCGCGTGTATGGGAAATAATATTAAATAAATATTGCCACCGCAGCATCCTGTGAGTCACTCGCACTGCACAACCTTTAAATACATTAGAGACGCACTCAGGAAGGCTGGCCGCCCAGCGCGAGGACCGGTGTACCAAAGGGCACTGCAACAGCATTCTGCAACAGAGCGGGGCACGAGATACTTCTAGAACATTTCAGACAAGGCATTTTACACGGCAGACCATGTCATTCAAAAGCAGTTGAGTTCCAGCAGATTTGCAGCACTGGGGGAATTTCTGATTATTATTTCTTATCTGATGTTAACTCTATAGACACCGGGGCATTCAAAAGTTGGTCTATAGCTAAACAGATCATGTGGTTTTTTCTTAGAAGCGGGAGAGGTTGTGTATAATTATATATATATAAAATCCATTCCAGCATCTCGGGGATCTGTCACTAGAAAGCCCAACGCATGGGGTCTAATTCCATAAGAGCAAGCTGGTAGGGCTACAAGGCAGCTGATGACAATGTCCTTCAAAATAGTGGGGGAAAAAAGCCCATACTGCTCTTTAAAAAGTAAACCAAAAAAAAGGGGGAGTATTTAAAATGACATTGGGGTCTATAGAAAATAGCCGTCAACTAGTAGTTGTGAAATCTTTTTGAAAAAGAACTCCCACAATACTAAGCGAGAACCCAAAAATGGTCTAACCACCATGGAAAAAGTGGCTCCACGACAGCAGAAGGCGGCTATTTAGTTAAACCTGGTGTAGAACCACTAAGTTCTAAATTAGAAAAGATGGAAACTTGTCCCGTTTCTTACAGAATGAACTCCTACCTTCTTGGAGGACAAACCTGCTGATTTGGACCTTCACAATACACAAAACATAGCTGGGACCAGAACAGACAATGGACATCTAGAACGGTTCTTCTACTTGAGCAGCAGTGAAAGTGAACAAAGTTACTGGACAAACACAGTATGGGCCAAGAAAATTTAATTCAGTGGTTACATAGAGAAACGCTATTTTGGCAACAAGTAAGTAAGTTGACCTTTTTTCTATTCCATTTTACCAAACACTCTATAGGCATTAATAAAATGATATAAAATCACACACAGCTCCCTCCCGTGAGTCTACATGCAGTTATAGTTCTGCAATATACATATGTGGGGTATATTTAGATGCAGACAGGGAGCTTGTCACTTTCTATTTCTTACTAAGACAGCAGACATGGCTGGACCACAGCGAACTTACTGCGCGTGTACCGTACGTAAAAATATCTCCTGGAATTCTATAGAGCGATGCCTTATGTACAACAAAAAAACCGCCTCTCACTTCAGTCCATCGCGTGACGTCACTTAAATACTCGCACGGTCCTTCGAATCACTGCCCCGCTCTACAATACAACGAGGCTTCAGAACGTTTAGCAATGCCGATAATAAAGGAAATACTTTGTAACGCATCCCAAAAAGGCAACTTGCCAAAGTAATTTGGTAACTTATCCCCGTGGTATCGCAACCTATGGCTTTCTTTTGTGGGGGTTACAGCACGGCCATCGCTTCTCTCTTATTACTCTGATCTGAGACCTCCTGCAATGCAGGACTTGACGCAAATAGGAGACGCCGGATGATCTCCAAAATTCAAACATTTTATGCCATTGCTAGTATGCTTTTTTGGGTTTGCTTCCACCAAAACAGAGAGAGAGAATAGGGCTGGCAGGGGAGAACATAATTTGGCATTTCACATACACAAAAGGGATGCCCATTAATACATATGTCCAATATCTAATATAGCGTCCAACCGAGATCAAACAGTTTTGGAATTTTTTGAAAATTAGATACACAAAAAACAAGCAAAAACACACAATATAAATTACGTGAGGAAATCGGGGTAAAGGCGCAGGTGCTTTGGCTTTTCAGGTATTCTTACTTTTAAACTGTTAGACTAAACCATGAATGGATTTAAAATCTATACCTTGTGGAACACCCATAGGCGCCATATTTACTTACAAAGCTGAATGTACACCTATAGAAATAGGTGATAGTAAGTAGTGGCTTCGTGTGCACTAAATATTTATGTTGTATATCATTCTTCTACATCTCAGTCCTGACTCACCGTATATTCAGTGCCCCCTCTTTAATACAAGCAGCACCCAGATGTACCCCCCCCCCATAAACCATTTCAAAATGTTTTTTAAAAAATGCTCCCAGAAATTCAGATATTAGGATTAGATCTGTGGGCCGATTCTAAAGTTATTGATCAAAGTTGGATCTTTAAGCAACCAAGTTTCTAGAGTCAAGAAAAGATTTCATCTCTGAATACAGAACGATCTACATAAGATCAAGACACAGCCAATCACACAACACCCAAATTACGAATTGGCGTGATGATGATGGATAGCTGCTAATTTCCAATGAAAAAAGGAGATAATCCTGATAAAAAACAACTTAACCCTTACAACGGGCAATTACAGCAACTTTGAACTTAAGAGAACCGTACATGATGCACATGAAGTACAGGTTATTGCCCAACTCCAAATGTAATATGGTTTTTAGGGCATTTGTCATGCTGGGGGCTTTTTTGGTGGGGAGGGCAGGGTTGTTAGAGGGCATCGGAGATGTTGGGCAAATAAAAAAAAATAATAATCAAAATGGCATCTGCTGCACAGTTTGGAGCGTTGAGCTTCCAAGTTTTGCTGCAATGTGCTGCAGTAGAAGGTGCTGCCGGTGTGTGATCTGTAAATGCCACATCATGCAGGCATTCATTCTTCCGCCGGCGAAATGCTGCATTAAGACAATCTCTGTGCCATGACGAAGGCAGTGGAGGTCACCCCGCTTGCCTCGGCTCTGCCTTTCTGCACGCTCCGGACTTTTTAATGCTGCCCATGCAGTTCTGCGGATGCAGGAGACACTCCCGCGATAGGGAGAATTGGGAAATTTGCTGTCTTCTGCCCTACCTTCAGCAAAGGAGACTGCATCAAAACGATTAAAACGAACGGAGAGCCGGATCCAAAGAGTTACGGCATTTACCGAAAGCCACTTCCCTTCAGCTGAGACGGGAGAGTCGGACGTTTAGATGTAGTGAAAGGAAATGTTATATTCACGAGGGAGTAGTAAATAAATGGAACAGCCTCTCAGCACGAGTGGTAGAGGCTAATACAGTGAGGGAACTTAAACATGCACGGGATGGGCATGAAGATAGATTCAGGCTAAGACAAGACTGATTAAAGTCTGAGGGTCTACATCGGGAAATATGGGCAGACTAGATGGGCTGAACGGTTCTTATCTGCCGGCAAATTCTATGTTTCAAGTTCATAGTAACTCGCAGAATAAACATTATTAAGTTATCAAAAACAAAAAAAACATTGCAAAGAAAACTCGTGCACTGCATGAAGATTTCTTCCAAACAGACCTTAAGATTTAACCACTTGACAAGTATTTTAATAATAATTATTATTAATATTCTGCATCCTGAGCTTCCAACGAAGACCATTCGCAATGTTTTAAAGGTCGGCTTGTGCCCGACCCTCAGCTCACTTTGGGCAATTACTTAAACCAATTAGTAAAAAACACACAGATCAAACAGAAGGAAGATAAGCAATGACTCCTGGCGGTGATAGAGAATGGAACTGCTGCGGGGATCACAGGAGCGTGCGATACATACACAGGCAAAACTTTCTCACTGAAGCGCCAACATATTCCGCAGCGCTGTACAATATAACAGTATGGGTTAGGTTAACGTTTTGGGACAACGTTAATCTTTCCCACGTCGCCTTAACATATCGCTAGCTGCATGCAGGCGATCAAAAGACAGGGAAGGATGCAGAGATTAACCCCTTGAATCCCACGGAGGGAAAAAAAAGTACTTTGACCACATACTGCCTGGCACAGACGCTGTTAAAACAAAACAATAAATAGGAGGGGATTTTTTTTTTTCTGTTTTACTTCCGCAATGAGGCTGACATCTAACCCGTGTTCTGGGAAGGCATATGAGTTCATGGAGCAGAGCCATACCTGCATACACCAAAGATCTCATGCCTCTTGGGAATAGATCGCTGGAAAGCCAGTGCAGCGATCCGTATAGATAAAGTGCTGCCTCGGCTCAGATGAGCAGGAGATCGATCCCCTTTATTGTTATTATTTTTACAAGCGCCGAAAGACGGGTTTCCCTTTAAAAGCTGCAGCATGTGGAGTATGCAATCCGGCGCGCTCTAGGACCTCGCCGCCGCCGGGAGAGGGGAGGCAGGGCACCGCGCGGCCGCCGTAGATACACGCTCTCTAGACACCTGCTTGAGGCTGGACCATAAGCGCAGGATAAGGGTCAACTCCTCGGCCAAGAGGCAGGGCAGCCCGATCCCGTTCTCACTGTAACCGGACCGGCAGTGCAATGCCCCGCGGCCACAGTATGTAATTATACCCGGGAGCTGCCCAGCTAAGTAAGTGACTATAATACCGATGATAGAGCCGCTCGCATAACGATTCCTCCCGGTCAGGCAGTCACACGAAGCTGCACTTTACTTAAGACGAGACCCGCAGCTCTGCTCCGATCTACCGATTACCTTAAAGTGCCACCGCGATCAATGCGCACAAGTTCAACGCACGGTGTCCGGTAGCAGTCTGGGACCCGTAACCCTGGATCTATCAGACGCCTCGTGATGAATGACGGCCAAACTCCCATTTCCTAGAAGGGGCAGAAAGCCTCTTCCCGGCACCGCGGACCCGTCTGAGAGCACAGACCTCCTATCCCGCTTCCAGGTGCCGTCAGGTCTCCTCCGGGGTAGTCTATGCGAGTCCCGCGGATTTGGGGTAAAATGGTTGGTATTGGAAGATTTGTCTCACTTTAATAGAAAATGAGAGAGAAACTCCATGTCCATTAAGCAAATCTGCTTTATGTTGGGGGGATGGGGGGGGTTTGCAGTGCTCAGCTTTCTGGCAATCGAAGGGTTAAAGGGGGGGGCTAGGCGACCTCCAGTCTCCAGCTCTTACTGCTGAGTCACAAATAGCACCCTATAGACCCGAAGAGCCGATGGCATGATGTCCCCTAAATACTTCTGTCTATGGCTTTATCCATCCATGAAGCAGAGGGGACCAGATTCTCACCCCCCCCCATTATCACCCCGAACCACGCCTTTACAATAAATAGATCCGTTAATACGATCCCCCAAATGAGCGACAAGATCGCTTAACCCCTTCAGGGCCACACCAGAAATGGAACGGTTAACCTGGTCGGCCAGCCTTTGCTGCACAGTTAAACACAGTGATTAAACTTTGCCGGTTGTTGGTAAATGCGCTGCCGGTGACGTTACACGGGAGCATGCTGTACCTGCGATTAACCATTTCAGCGCCAGCGGGACGATACATCCGGAGTGGTGCCCGCAGCCGGCATTCAGTCCGCCGCCTCCTCCTCCCAACGCATTGTTAATTATCTAACGGCAGGGTAGGGTGAGGGGAGAGATACCTACCGAATCTGTTGTGATCTTGCCTCGTCCCTTGGATGGTGCCATTGGGGAAGATCTCTAAGTGAAATCCAGTCCTGCAGTAGAGCTGCCTCCTCCTGTGAATCCCCTTTAAGTGTTCCAAGTCCGTGACAGCAGAGCCCCGGGGAAGCCCCCCGACTTCAGACTGACCCAGGTGGTCGCTTAACAGCACCGGGCTATCCACAGGCAAAACGGGCACATTCCCAAAAGACACTGCATCCTGCATCCCAAAATAGTTCCCAACTTCCCCCAGGGGAGCCATGAGATCTCGCTGCCTTCCCCGATGGTGAATAAACAGATCGAAGAGGATGTTGCCGGAGACCCGGGGAACCAGGTCAGGTATGACAGACGGGGCTGGATCCAGTGGATCACTCGCGGAGGAGGAGGAGAAAGGGCTGGGATGATCCCTCTTCAATCCATTCGGTGCATCAATCAAACTAAATATCGGGTGCTGCCGGCTCAAGGTCAAAGCTCTGTTAGTCTAAGAAGCCAACACTTTATGCTCACGCATGGACATATTTATCAACGCACATCTTCCGCAAGCTCTCGCCAGGCGATGAGGTCTTCAGCCCATCCAATGGCAAGCAGGGCAAAAAATCCGTAGTTTCTCCATTTGCCTTAGGATGAGTGCATGTGTTTTAGGATGCGCGGACTACGTCAGAATGTACGGATCCCGGCTCCGAGCAACACATGCGCTGTTTTTACCGTATAACAGGCTGCATGCATCAGCGCGAATCCTGCGAGCGGGGGATGCGGGGAGAATCACTCGGTGGGAGGGCGGAAAGTTTTCAGGTGCGGGACACTGTGATTCCGGGGCGGCCGGAGGCTGCGGGGCTGGCAGGCAGGGAACAGGTGTCTGTAGCCGTGCAGCTGCAGCGCTCCCTCCGAAGTGTTGCTCCTCCAGCTCTGAGGCTGCGGCTCCTGACTGAGGCTCTCCATCCAGCGCGCAGAGTGGCGCAGCAGCAGGCATTGGGCTGGGTTTAAGGTAGCCTCGCTCCCTGCCAACCGCGTCCTCCCGGGTCCTACAGCCCGCCGGCTACGCGCTGCATGCCACACACATATACACGCACTCGCTCTCTCTCTATCACACACACGCACTCACCCTCTGCTCTGCGGCACTGCGAGCTCCCGCACACAGCAGGGGGAGGCCTGGCAAGGTGCAGCTGACCCTTAGGCTGCTGGGGACACTTGAAGCGTGTGTGGGGTATTTAACTCTTGCTTTTCTGCCTGTGTGTGGGCTCCCTGCACAGACCCATTTAGAGAGAGAGTATGGTGCACACTTAGTGGGGTGTATTCACTAAAGGGAGAGTTGTGGTTTTAACCCCTTTGTCGTCACTATACATTATGCAGGTCCAACCTCAGTGAGCTTCTGGGGCAGGAAGAGCTTGGCTGCATTATATATATTAAAATAACAGCGGTTTCTTCTTATACATTGAATTATACATTGAATTATACATTGTACAGGGGCAGCCCAGCTCTTCTTACAGGAGAAACTTTCCAGTGTTGGCCCTTCATAACTTATAATGCAACAAGGGAGTTGCAAAAACTCATCTCTCCTGCTAACACTCCCTTTAGTGAATAGACCCCAGTATGCTGTGGTGGACTCATGGCATGTATCAGGGCTGTCTCACCCCCCCTGTTGTGATGCATCAGGCTCATGGTGACAGCATGCAGTGCAGCAGCAGTGAAGCGACTTACCGCACTTTATTCATCTCTGCAATATTTTATTTAAAGTCAGGTGTTGTTAGAGAACATAGAGAGGGAGGTAGCTACTGAGAATAAAGCTAGTGACTACAGCTCCTATCACCCCAAGCATGATGGGAGTTGTAGTTATCTATAACAGCAGTTTCGGACTTTGTATACATTGCAAAGTAACTTTGCAATGATTGTCGTGAAGGGTGCCGCTCACGCGCAGCAGCGTTTGGTGGCGTTATGTTTTATTAGGATGTATTTCGGACAGAACGAGAGGCTTGGGCAATAAAGGATATTTTGCCGCAATGTTTTTACCAGATCTCTGCTTCCTGGTGTTGCCTTATATTGCAGCAGGTTACACACCTTACTCCTCATGACCAAATGGCAATATTGGGGCAATGTTTGAATAATTAAGCTTTTTTTTCATAAATTCATGTAATAACCATTCCTTTCCATATATTAAAAGTTTGCAAAAACATATTGGTAAAGCACGTTACTATGCACGTTTAATCGTTTTTATGTGAAATGATTATAAGTTTATGTTGTTGTGAAATGCGTCGTGTGGAATATGAATCCTTATTGATAAGGTGTTTATTACCTATCAAAGTTCTGCTTTGACAAGCAAGGGTTAAACCTGCCTGTGAGCAGCAACAGATTCTGTGGCGCTGTCACAATAGGAGACGGTGGAATTATTTAGCAAAGACAATTTAACGTTGACAATAAATTGAACTCCTGTTAAATCCTAGTGGTACAGAGGGGAAGAGGACCCTGCTCCTGTGAGCTTACAATCTATTGGGTGGGTGAGGGGGGGATGTGGCAGTACTGCTTGTGTAAAGATGACTTGTAGAGAAGCCAATATGGAGAATAGATATGCATAGCTTCTTTATGACATTGATTGGGGGGGTTAAGTTGTAGACTTCCCCGAATAGGTGGCTTTTCAGAGAGGGTTTAAAGTTCTAGTAAGTAGGAGAAAGTCTACTAGAACGGGGTAAGGGAGGCTTGGTACACCGGGGGTGAAATCCTGAATACGTCAAAGGAGGTAATGATGGTAGAAGAGATACACAAGACGTGGGGAAAGATGGCAAAGGGGGAAATGAGGGGGCAGAGTTAAGGACTCTGTACGTTCCCTATACCCTTAAGTCTGGAGGGTATAGGGAACCTATGGAGCCACTGGCAAAGTGGGGCAGCAGAAGATGAACTGGGGCGTAGGGATATTAGGGTTACCCATTATAATCCATTATGCAAGAGATCTGAGCTATTATTTGACTGCAATAGAAACATTGACGGCAGACAAGAACCATTCGGCCCATCTAGTCTGCCCCTTTCGACTGCTTTAAAGCTCGGACCTTAATCAGACCTTAGTCTCTTCTTATTGTCAGGAAAACTTTATGCATGTCCATGTATGTTTCAATTTTCACACTGTATTAGCTTTTACCACTTCTGCTGGGCGACTGTTTCATTTATCTACCCCAATATACCCTTAATAACTATGAGCAAACTCCTTATCTCATTAAGATATATATATATATATATTATATTATGTTCAACTACCTAAACTGGATGTATGGCTATATGAGCTGGTGAAGGCTGCCAACAGCTGAAAGACAGTTTAAGTGGCAATATGTTCCTCCTATCCTGCTGAATTTAACACATTTGTAACTAAGTTGTTGGCTCTGTAGAAATAAAACATAACGATAATACATCTCTTCTCTGCTACTGCCAAATGCACAAAGTGTTAATAGAAAAAAATATTCAGTCATGTAAAATTTTGTCTTGTTCATAATTTTGGCTGGGAAAGGGCCTGCCTTGGTCATAAATGTTTGTTGTTTGTTGATAGGGCCTGCACTACCATTTGTCTGGATGGCAGGTAGCTGCCTCACTCAATCAATCAATCCCTCGGTCAGCAGTAAATTTATGGAGGGACTGACCAATAAAAGTAAGCATGACCCCTAGGAAAGCCCTCTCTATTGGTGCACATTGACTGTGTCTGATCCCCGGGATATGACATAAATTATTATTTTTATTATTATCTTTTATTTATATACCCAACAGGGTTACGCAGCCTCTTAATACAATACGATAAATTCAAGGAATATGAGAAGGACAAGAGAAGAGAAGAAGAAGTACAGACAAAGAACACCCGATACATTGGTGGAGAGAGCCCCGGCTGGCAAGCTTACAATCTAGAGGTAAAATGGGAGCAGGGTGACAAACATAAGGCATAGAGGAAGGGTGAGAGGTAGTGTTGTGGTTGTATCGATGACAAGGAAGTTCTAGCAGCTAAGATGGTGCGGCTTCTCTGAAGAAGTGGGTTTTTAGATGTTTCTTGAATGTCGGGAGGGAGGGTGAATTATGAAGGTTCCTTGGGAGTAGATTCCAGAGATATGGGGGAAGCTCGAGTGGAATCTTGTAGACGGGAAAAGGAAGAGGTGACGAGGAGAGCCTTAGCCCATGGGAAGAATGAAGGGATCAAGTAGGAGTATTTGCTTATGAGGGCAGAAATGTATGGAGGAGCAGTGTTATGGGGGAGTAGTATTGGAGGGGGAGTAGTATTGGAGGGGCAGTGTTATGGAGGAGCAGTGTCATGGGGGGGGCAGTATTATGGAGGCCCTGTATGTCAGTACCAGGATTTTAAATTTAATTCTAAAGGTAATGGGGAGCCAGTGGAGGGTTTCACAGAGTGAGGAAGCAGAAGAGGAGCGACGTGTGAGGACGATAAGCCCAGCAGTGGCATTTAGGACGGACTGTAGAGGAGAGAGTAGAGACAGTGGAGCGCCGACCAGAAGAGTGTTGCGGTAGTCAAGACAGGAAACGATAAGTGAATGAACCAGAGTTTTTGTAGTTCAAGCAGGTGATTTATACGGACATCAAATTGTACAGCGCCGCCGCGCCAATAGCAGGTGTGAGGTATTAGCTTACAGGAGGGTTTTTCCCTCCATAACTGATAATTTAATTATAAATCTTTATCTAACGATAATTACGATAGACATTTACGAGGATTATGTATGCCGTGGATGATTTATAAGAAAGGGAACAGCGGGCTGTTGATAGCCGCGATTTGTTGTGCCGTATAATCCACATGTGGTAAAGTTTTCAGATTCCACTGAATATATGGTGCTATCAAAAACATAAAAACTAAAAGAAAAAAAAGGGCCACTAGGGAGTAGTCTTGACTGGGATCCTATTTGATCTAAAATGGGCCCTGATGCTCATATCTGGGAACATCCAGACCACCCCATGCCCTCCATTTTGGGGATGTGGGTAGAGGGTCCCGCCGACGCCAGTGGGGGGGGTCCGCTAATGCCAGTGGATGGTCTGCCACTGCAAATGATGGGCGGTCCCGCTGTTATTAGTGGACAGGCTACTGACGATGGTGTGCGGTCCCGGTGACCGTGATGTCATAGATGCCCCCCGCACACACTTTAAACCCCATTCCTCATTTGGAAAAAATGTATAAAATAAAAAGAAAAGATGAACTAATTAAATGATATAAGAAATCCGTTTATTTTTTTTATATTTACACATAGGAAAAAAATAGGCCGAGGAGCTCTTGTTCTCTACAACTCCCATCACCCCCAGCAAGAACGGCGGCAAAGGATCGTAGCCTTCAAAAAAAGGTTCACTGGAGTTGCAAAAAGATTGGCAAACTTGTGGAAATGTGTATTTTCTACCTATATTTTGGGTTTTTTTAAGCACAATTATGGGGTTAACCCCTTGTTATGTGTGCAAATGCTGTGATGCTGTGTACTGTCACCTGCATGGGGTAAACATACAATCTACATGTATGTACAACCAAGTGGTTAAGGGTTTTAAAGAAAATTATTTACTTTCTCCCATAATTTTCTTCCATAATTATTTAGTTTTCCCCCCAGAAGAGTTACTCCCATCACTACAGGGCAGCACACAGGGCAGAGGATCTTTCATCTCCACTCAGGATTTTGCTTCTTTCATACACTTTTAGTACACAACCTTTTTCAATAGTGAAAAATAATATAATATAATATTTTGTTTCATTATTTTTATATTTTTATTTATTCCGGGTTTATTATTTGCAAAACACAACAGAAACGATCTAGGAACTTGTATAATCTTGTTCCGTGAAACTGTTATTCTTTCTGGTTATCTGATAAAGGAGGGTCTTTAAACAGGAACAAAAAAAAAAAAAAAACAAGTAAAAAAAACTCCCGATCTCACAAGTAGTAGATTTCCTCCACAACAACTTAACCTGCACTTTCGATGATTACCAGATTTTTAATGACTAATTTAATCACGAATTTTAATTTTTACAAATATATATACGGTATGTGATGTTCGGATAAATGGAGGTGACATCTCAATCACTTACTGATACATTGTGCTCGGCCCTTCTTCCAGGAGGACCATGTTTGGCCCTGTACGTTGATCGCCTGCAAACTCACAGCTTAGTGAATAAGCCCTTGATCTTGACCACCTTCCTTATTAGAGCTTTAGCAGCTTCTCAAGTCAACTCAACGTGGGAAATGCCCACCAGTATCTCCAAAATCCCATTTTTTAGAGAGAAAAAAAGTAAATAACCTTCACACGGTTGGTTGACGCTGCAAAGTCAACTTTTTACAAATTCCAAATCTATAGCAGGCGCTGGTGGCTTCTAGATGACCCCAAACCGGCCACCAGCTGCCACCACTCCTGTGAATTTGCCTTTCCTATTCTCCTATCTTGTGTATCCTTGTCTAAATTGAGCCGTTTTAAACCCAATCTCCAGCAGCATCTGTGCTTTTGCTAGTTTCACATCCAGGTAAAACAGCCCCCACCCGCTGATCTTCAGGACACGTCTAGTGGCCAACTCAACAGTGCGGATGGTGACACGGGACACGGCAAAAAATGTTTAGCATCATCAGATACTTGCCTAGAGCACCTGCACACCCCTTGCTCTGATTTGTTTTGCCCCTAAAAGGCCCTGTTATTTTATTAAATTGGCAATTTTTCGTGGAAGATGGTAGCCATTTTTGGATTAACATAATTCTTAAAAGACAAGCTTTCGAATGTCTTCCTTTCTTCCTCCTGTATTGCTTCAGACCTGAGAAAGAGAGAAAACTCTCGAAAGCTTTTCCTTACAGTTTACAGATAAGTGCAGAGACAGAGCGACCGGCACTCACACTGCCTGGTTGTTGTGAGTAGAGCTGTAGTTGGCTCCTCTTTGCCGCCGAGGCAAGAATGAAATATTATGCCCATTCAGCTATTTTTTTACATAGGTTATTTTATTGACACTGCCCTTACACACGCCTGCCCATATACACACACATACACATACACCGACCTTACACACGACTGCCCATACACATTGCCTTTTACACACACCTGCCCATAAACACACATATACACGTACACACACCAGTTTACAAACACACACACATATATACACCATATATCATGTTGTGTATCTACTGTCGTATATCCAGGTTGCTGCGGAGCTCGAGGTCTGTCACTTTAGACCTCCTGCCTTTAGTGCTCCTTAATCACTATGCACTGGCTATTGATGCAGAGCGCTGGGGTATGACATCATATCCTGGCGCAATTGCCCCCCTGTAGCGATGCCTATGGATCTGAGGCTTATGAGGAGTTTCCAAACTCTCGATGAATAAAATAATATATTTTTAGATTATATTTTTTATCTGTATTTTTCATTATAAGGTATTGAAGTATTAACTGCAGTTTAAGCAGCGGTGTTCTGTTGCAGGCGTGTTTTAGGTGCAATTATATT